>JXSR01S069435.1:65828-77989 GCA_000969725.1 Ophiothrix spiculata
AGCTGGTGCAAGTCCACTATTTGAGGCTTACCCAGAGCTAGTCATTGCACTCTTGACTACATAGAGGTACCTCATGATGATGTGACACTTCTCGACATTGCTCAAGTACCATATGGTCTGGTTCCCTTTGAGAAGGGCTAGAGATGCTGATTTTTGTTTCATCCGGTCAAAATGGATGACTAGGTCAATGGGGTTATATTAATTTCACCCTGAAATATAGTTAACTTTTAACCCCACCCGGGGTTGTTCTTCAACCACATTTACCAGTTAAATTTTTGACTGACCCCACGGGGTCATATTTAACCCTTTTTTAGTCGGTGCATAGTTGACTTGGAAAGCGGGGTCAAAAATGACCCTTTTGGGGTCAAATTTTGACCCCGTAGTTTTTAGTGTGTGTAGGGGTAGAAAATCCCAGGAAAAACGTAGGTCCACATTTTGCAGTGATAGTTGAACTGGTTAAAGTGACATGTTTTTATGTTTATAGAAATAAAAGAGTAGTTTCCTGTGATTGCTTACAGCATCCACAACAACTGGCATGTACATTCATTTTAACTTTTGCTATGTAAGTTCTGATGGCATCAGCAGTTACGGGTCATTTTCATCCAGTGGAAAAAGCGAGGCGTTGTTTACGTGCCGGTAGCACATAACTTTATCGGAAAATGTTTTATGAATTGAAGATTATTTGAAAGATAAAAATGAGTATTGCAGCTTCATAAGCCTAAATTAAAATGTCACAATATTGTCATGCCAATATGAAAAAAAAACATTGACAGGCTCTTTCATTGGTTTCAATAAGGGAATTATTTAGTGGTGTGTGCCCTTCTAATCTAATGTTGAATTAGGACATTTCTGCACTAACTCTACACCATTAGTATGCACACATGTGTTGTGAATTCTCAAAGGAAAGTTACAAATGTATAATCTGAAATGTGCCTTTCAAGTACAATTTAATTTGAAGTTTTTAACAACGTATTTATGAGTAATAAGTGGGTGAAAAGAAATATCATGTGTTTGATATGGTAAGGGTTAACAAGTTAGGTGCTGCATACAGGGGGGGGGGGTGTGCATACTTTTAAGTATAAATGCCCCCTGTTCTGCAACTGGTATGTAGGATATCACACCCATTTAGCATAGCATGTTTCATAGGAGCTCAGTGCAGGCAAAAGTTGAAACTCTTTTAGCACATATGAATAAGGAGGGAAAGTCTTAGCTATACCCTCCATCCATCCTCCCACTCCCTCCATCCTCCCCCCTCCTCTCTGTTCAGTACAGCAAACCACTGGGCCATCACTGCAATTGCAGCAATTTTGGGATTATAGCCAAGTCTCTGGTCTGTGACTTTCAGGGCGGGGGTAAATGGAAATAGTGTAGCAAAAAATTGGGCACAGTTTCAAAAAAATTTGACAGGATACCACTTACACCCTCATATCCTTCTGGGGTTTGTCAAAATCACCTTTGATTTTGCAATATCATCACTAGTAAAATAATCCAAACAAAACAAAACACGAGCTGTCCCTATAAGTTCTTACTCATTTGAGAGTTGACGTGCCTTGTGGACAAAACAAGGGGGAAACATTTACGGCGATAAACATTTTTATATTGGACTGAGTCAACCCAGATCGCTAATCCTGTCTTGAATTATAGGCCTACTGAGCCATGTCCTCGTCCTCATGCACAGCTAGGTCAATAATCAAGAGCAGGGTAGAATTAATTTTTGATCCCGTATCTATTTCTGGATCAAGATTGTCATATTTCCTGTCTGTAACAGGGTTCTCTAAATCCACATGTGCAGTTTGAGTGCTGTACGTCAGGGGGCAGACATAACGCAATGCTAAGCTGGCTCACTGCGGCTTGGACAGAGTTCCACCGTCATCGCTTCAACCTGCATGGAAGTTATTCAAGGTGACTGCTATTTCTGGATATACAGTATATCTTTTCTAGTAGATCTGTGTTTGGCGTGGTAAGATGGAAATTTTGATTTCGGATGAACTTAGGCAAATAGTGTTTAGTGAGTGGGATTTTGTGATTGAAGCCATGTTGGATGTTTGATCTTGTGAACTATTTTGTAGGCCTGCTGTGCCTATTGCTGCGTGTGACGTTTTTGCTCTGCTTGGATCATTATGGATTCAAATTTCTAGGAATGGAACTTAACAAAGTTCTCGGTTATATCTTAGGGAATGGAAAACACATTCATTTTTGAGTTCTTGGAATGAACTAATTTGAGTTCTTGGAATGAACTGTTTTGAATATTATTATATTGAATATCTGATGGTGTATCTCAAAAGTGATTTTTTACTTGCATAAAATATTGGTTTGCTGTTGGTCCAAAACATGTTGTCCAAAACAAAGGTAAGGAAGGATATACAGTGAAACTTTAACACAAAAAGTTGTTTAAAAGAGATTCAACAAGGCCAGTGCTTCTCAACTAGTGGCGCACTTGCCAAATTTGATACTTTGACTAGTACTGATTGGTGCTTTGCGTTCTCATAAAACAAAGTAATACATCAGAAACACTCTGAGAAACGGGCACTCATTTATATGGCGCAATGTAAGAACTAGTTGAGAACCTCTGCACTAGGCAGTGTTTGTTGTCAAGTAATCGACCAAATCTGCACAAATAAAAGTGAGTTGTTGTAGATAACAGAAAGCTGTGATGTAAATGTACAACCATGTTAGAACACATACAAATGTCAGTTTTTGACGCTAAATGAAATTTGCTTACACACCAAATACAGACTAAATAGATCCCCAACCTCAAACAAGCAGTGCTTTAGTGCTTTTCTATGACTTGCTGCATGTTTTATAGCTTCCTTAGTATGAGCCAACTGATGTTTATCGGAGAGCAGTCCAATTTGGCCCACGGCCCACCATTTCAGAAACCCTACATAACAATTTTTACTTAAGATTTTTTTTGATGGCATAATCATTTTCTCTGTGTATATTTAGTCAGAATAATCAAGTCTGTATCTCAAATGAGCTCTTTACCTCAAAATAAGAAAATTGATTTCATTTTATTCATCTTGCAAAAGGAAGAATCTTTGTTCTAGGGAGAACAGCAAACCCTATGGTTACTATATTCCCATAAAGGTAGGCCAACTAAAAAAATTAATGTGTTTTGTGTTTCATGACTAAATTGTTCAAAGGAAGAAAATTTAAGTTGTAGTTTTTGGTTGAATTTGCACTTAATGCAAAGATATTAAAGGGACAATTATTCATGATCCACTTTTTATCATCCAGGTCACCTCACTCAAAATTTAGCTAATAGACTCACCAGGTATACACTGTATGCAGCGCCCCAAGAAGGAGCATTCGCACAGGGGACCAACGGCTTAAAGTGACTATCCGAACCACGGAGCAATTAGAGGAAAGTTCCTTGCCCAAGGAAACAAGGAGACGTAAACCGCCCGGCCCGGGGCTCGAACCCACAACCTCTGTATTACGAGACCTGTGCTCTAACCATTCAGCAATAGGAATCCTTGACTGGTATATGTTACAATTCCCAAACCATTCTTGCAAGAGTGTCATTTTCTTATTACTGTTGGGACCCGACAGTAATTACAATACAGTAGTCTATTGGGATGTTTGAGATGCTTAAAAGCTTGTAATTTGAAAATGAATGGTCGGAATCAAGTGAAATTTTCAGCATACATTTATATTGTACTCTTCTTTATATTTAGCTAGAAACAAGGCGAGGTTTTCATCACATCATAATCATGAATTGCACCTTTTATGGTATGTGGATTCTTCGGTACAGTTAGCAAAAATGAGTGGCCTATAATTTAACTGATTCTGTTCGATTACTATCGGGAAGTCTCTGCCAGAGTAGATTCTCGACTGGACTATAATTTGGACTCTTGTCAAAATTATACATCAATATCAGATCTTCAGGTTTGTTTAAAAGACAGTGAATATAAAAGGTAATATTGAGTTTGCTTGTGCTCGGTATACAAGTAATGTGGCAATTGGTTGTGACTTTTAGCTAAGTACACAGTTACTCTCGGACATTACGAGACAGGAATCGATAATATGATAAATGATGAAGCTTATTTCTTGCAACTCAAATTCAAATACAAGATATTTAGGAAGGATATGGTAATTTTACATAAACAGTGGGATGTGAATAGTGATAATTACATGATTTTGAAATTAATTGAAGTTGTTTACATATATCCACTACTTTGGCAATATGTCAAATTGTCCAATTGGCATAAATTCAAATTGTCCAATATTAGAATAATCATGATTGTAATCCTTATTGAACTAGTTCCTAGTTCGCAAAAATCAGTTCATGTAAATGTTGAGAGAAACTCTGATATGCTCATCAAAGAATCCAAGCTTATGCTTATCAAAAAGGCTATGTACAAGCTATTACCCTAGTCTTCCTGAGCTATTTTTTGTATCAAGAACTCCAAAAGAGGAGGGGTGTTGGTGTTGCAACCCCCTTCCTGGACTTTCTATATAGAGCATTATGCCCCTATATTATTTAGCTACTACTGTATAGATATTAGGCTAGGCCTGGGACTAAAACCCGGGTACCTGCCCGTCATGAGCTTACCCGGGTACAAAATCTGCCGACCGAATACCCGAACTGGACAATAAAATCATAGAATTTTGAACCAAAAATTTTGCATTTAACATTTATGGTAAAATCATCATCTGATCGAAGTAAACATGATAAATCATGACTACAATCGGCAAAAAATAAAAAAATGGTGTAATTGAGACATCATATGGTCGTAGTAAACCCGTCAAACTTTCCGATCTAATATTGTATATGCTCAATTATCAATACGGTTGGGTAAAATAAGTTGGGTACCCGGATAGCAAATTACTCAAAAGTCCTAGGCCTAATAGATATGGACCTTCTCTATCCATTAAAGGTACCACTTATGTTCAATACATCTACTTTCATTTACCACTAGTGGGTCTGTTAGATTAACCAACCAAGTTCAAATTTACACCATGAAACTTTGCAGGATGATATGCAAGAGTTACGCATTAATGAACGATGAAACCTCTGTGGGCCTATGCACATTACTGTCATGTTGAAATTGACCATGTATGTTGGCACCTACTCATAGGATATGAGTGTTAATTATCCTATTTAATATTAATTACCCAGGCTCTTAAGTCAAATTCAAAATGATCTGCTAAAGATGGGTGTGTAGGGTGCTGCTAAGTGTGATGGGATTTCACGTGATGATAATTATTTACGATAAAAAGCTAGGTGTAAGATGCAAAGGTATGATTTTATAGATTGTATGAAATGACAAGAAAATATAAAAAGCTAGGTGTAAGATGCAAAGGTATGATTTTATAGATTGTATGAAATGACAAGAAAATCCAATGGATAAGCAGGGAATTAATGATAGTAAAATTCAGAATTCTCTTGGCTGATTAGCTAAGATTACCCAAGGAAAGCCTCTATGAACTTTATTTCCATTGGGGTCCTGGGGTCCAAGATGTTTCTTTATTCAGTTTTAAATGCTGGAAGAAAACTGGAGTATCTGGAGAAGAACCTGCAGAAGTGAGTATGGACTGAAAACCTGTGACTCATTGGTGAAAATTAAAGGAAGTTACTGTTGTGATGATCCCGCTTCATATATTTACAATTTAGAAATTAGTATTTTTCATTTCATTGTAAACACCTAAACATGAAAGTTTGGTAAAGTTTATGCATGTGACAACAGCAGCATTTTTTATTATCTAAATGGGCTTCTTGAAAATTTCAAGCATTAAAAAGAGAATCATGTGGACCTAGATTTTGCCTATACTTTGATCAACACCAAATAGGCGGACCTGTTCACACCGTGAATTGATACAGGTAAGCATGCACATAGCTGAACAAGGCGCAACTGCAGGAGACGCAGCGCGCGTTGTACATGTGACTTGCGTGTCAGTATCTACGGCGTGCATGTTAAGTGGGATTATGTGTACTTGTGGGTGAAGAAAAGCCTCATAATTCCCGCCTATTTAGTGTTGACCAAGTATAGTAGTTTATTGCTTTTAGCTGAAACATTATAAATTTACTTGATTTGATTATCTATTTAGCTCTTTTTAAAATATATCCATTCATATCTCTTGTTGCCTACCCAATCCATTTTACATTTCATTTTAAATTCCCGAACCTTGCTCATATTTGTGACTGGCAATATGGCAGGCATATAATAGTGCTACTATTCTGATTTTCTAATATTGGTAGGTATGTAATTCTACTAATATCCTATTAATAATTATTAATACTTCCTCAAATTGCATCTGATGAAAGGATTATCCAATTTCGGATTATTAATTCCTAGGTCTTACGTCGTTTTCAAATTTGGGAGTAGAGTTGGTAGACCCGAGATTTCCTGCGTTACAATAATGTTTACTGAATTTCTAAGCTGTGAAAGCAGTCATTTAAGATATTTGGGATTTAATGGAGTGTTATTGAGAGAGTAAATGGATGTAAACTTGTGATTTGTGATATGGTTTGGGATTGGGGAGTGGCAGGGCAGGCGCTGGATATCCTGTGTCAACAGAACGCAGTAAGCTTAAATGGTTCGCATTTTCAGCCTAGCCTAGACTTACCCAACATATTCATTGTAGTAAAAGCCTTACTGATGTTGTGACGTATGATTTACTGATTTGAGGCGATCAAAAGCAGATGTACAGTTGACAATGTTTTGATAAAATAATTGGTTGATAATTTGCGGGATAATTTGACTGCCTATTGCTTTTTGTGTTGTTAATTCTTGTTCTGATGGGCTTTATAATTGTAGAATTACCATTCGGTGTTTTTATCTCTCTTAGTGAGCCAGCTATCTGATGTGGTTTTGGGTTGGGAGTGGTGGGGTAGGGACCAGATTTCCTGTGTCAAAGAGCACTTTAAGCTAATAAACACATGCAGAAACTAGTTTGGAACATATGAATGGCAGGACTTGCAATAAGAAGAATCCTGCATAAGTCCCTTGTGTGTATTGATAACACTGCAGTCAAGTTAGCTTAGTGCAGTGCAACAACAGATCCGAGGCTTTTCATCATCTGTAAGAAAACACAATCCCACTTACACGTGTGCTGTAGATATATACGAGAATCACACGTACAATAATAATAATTCCGGCATTTATATTGTTCCTTTGCCCATAGGCGTCGGGAACTATGTAGGCTTTGTGGGCTTTGGTCGCACCACTTTTAAGCTAGAAAAAAATAATTTAACTTGATGCATTTTATCATAGTCCTAGCATAAATGACGACAACATAGTACTGTGCAAATTTGTTTTAAGTATCTGTTGTCTTCTGGGGCTTAGTTGTTCCTTATTTTTGATACCTATGGGACCACAGGCGGCACCACTTTACCAGAGGCCGCATCAATTTAATTTTCCTTTGCCAAAGGATACAAAGGACTTGCCATTATTATTATGCTGTAACAAGGAAATTGTTAGAACCACTTCGCCTTACACTATGCCACTTGTAGCCAATGACCAATTGCGCAGACCTATCATCAATTACGCCGAGTAAAAAAATAAACATGTTTCTCGTCCCCTCCCGCATTGTTTTTTAAGGATTTTGAAAAACATTTTTTATTTTTTGTATTTCATGCAAAACTTATTTGTAAAAAGGGTTTGAAAAGTTTTAAGTCTATGCAATAGATTTGCTTCAGTTCAATAAGCATTTTAAAGCATATTTTGTTTTGATCAACCCTCCAGTATATCCAAAACTCAGAAATAAAAAAGGCCTCCTCCTCTTCCAATAACACATCTGGTATCAATACACTGGGTGCGAATGGGCTATTGATGGGCGATTTTGCATTGCCATTGAAATAAAAAATAAATAAAAAAAGTACCTCTTCCTCCTCTTTTTCAAAAACCTGGACGAGAAACATGTTTTATTTTTTACTTGGCCTTAGGTTGTGATATTCCCCCTAAACAGCTCCCCAATGCACTCGGGTCGACGAGGCGAGTGTGATAAAGTGATTTGCCCAGGTTCACAACCCGTTGGCGATAGTGGGGCTCAAACTCACAATCTTCTGCTAAGCCACACATGCCCACAATGCCAATGCATGCTGCATGAAGAGGCCTGCGTGAATGTGAAGATGCCTTGCCTGTTTGGTGTTGATCATAGTATAACTTGGGCCAGATTGGAAATTATTTAGTTCATTATAAATCATCAACATTTATTTATTCTGTCCAAGATTGTTCTCACTGCTGTGGTTTTATACCAAAGTGCAATGAAATGGAAGAGACCCCTGGCTGACATTACTCCTGCTATGAAAGTAATTGTATGTCCTGCAATGTCAACCATGTATTATCATAATATAATCCACACGAAGTTACAGTCATTAAGAGATAGGTTAGATATCAAAATGAAATCAACACTCAGGTCAACTAGGGTCACATAATCGGTTGATGTAATAATATAGATACTATTGTTGAATTTATACTTGATGAAGCCAGGGTCATGATAAATTCGCCGATGGTGTTCTGTTGCTAGGAGTCCGATATCTTTGGTAGCTTGACCGTAGTGTGACAATTACGGTGTTTAATAGCTGCTTTATGAACTTTGAAGATCTTAATTGGTTAGAAGTGTACTGTGAAAAGGTAGACTTACATTATGGCTGTGTGTGGCCTAGACGAACAGTGCTGGACTGATAAACAGTAGGTTGTGAGTTCGAGACCCGCTGGTGCCAACGTGTTGTAAATCTGGGAAAATCACTTTATCACACTTGCCCCCTCAACCAAAGCACATTGGGGAACTGTCAATTGGGAATGTTATAACTCCAAGCACATTGATCAAATTGTGCTAATTTGGTCAGCTGAAATCTCATGTTCATCTTTCCCATACATGTTGTACATAATAAGAGCTACAACAATATTTTGCCAAGTGGTGGAGTTTTTGTGTAGCCTCTGTCAGGCTCTTCATTGGGAAAATGAAGGATGTGCCCCAGGAAAATCATTTGTCATCTCCTGTATACAAAGTAGACAAGGAACTCATGCCTGTCATTGTGGCCAAACCTGTCACCAAGTATCTACCAAAGTTAAGCAAATCATTGTTGAATATGTGTAATTTTTCTCAACACATACCGTATTTGATGAATGGATCATTATCTCAAAATGTCAACCATGGTTGATGATGTAGCATGGTACATGGTAGTCAAGCATGGGCAACCATGTGGACCTAACCATACTCAACCATGGTCACATGGACAACGATGGTTGACCATGGCCAGCCATGTTATTTACACAATGGCACCATGGTCTAAAACCATGGCTTGCCATGGTTGACTATTGTTATCCATGATTAATTTTAAGGGCACGGCGCCATCATGGTTGAACCAAGCTTTTTTCGCATAGATGAAAAGAAGAATGATTCACCAATTTTCAAATCATAACATACTTACATTTATGTAAATAGCAGCCATTAAACATTGAACTGACTTTAATCATTGGAGGACGGTCTTTGCCCGGGAGGAAGGACGTCCCACTGGTTTCGTCCAAGTCAGCGCCTCAATGGCTACAAGTCAACGCTGTGGGATGGCATACTTGGCTTCTTATATCATAAGGTCTTGCTTGGAAGGAGAAAGCTAAATTGGTCTTTATTCATGTTTATATGGGCTGCAGATATATCTTAATGTTGTGTTTATGAATATCATATTTTGTTTGAAAACGATTCTTGGTTGGATTTTGTTTGAAAATGATTCTTATTAGTGACATTAATTCTTATTAAATTGTCCCCTGTAAGTTCATTCAAAACAGTTTTAATTGGTACCACATTTTCATTTGGGGGAATAAAGTGTTACCTATTTACTCTCCACTGAACTGGGGAATGGGAGGAGGGTTTTTGAGAATGAAGAGCTCCTGTCATCATGTTGGACACAACTTCATAGCCAAATGATTTCTAAGTTAACCTATAGATCAGGGGTTCTCAACTATTTCCTACAATGCGCCATAAAAATTAGAAAATTGTATCGTAAAAGCGCCAAATGCGCTGTTTTTCGGTGTCTTTCTTATCTATTTATTTGTTTTTTAAAGTATCAAAGCGCCAATCAGTGCTTGTTAAAGCACCAAATTTGGCGTCTGCACCGCTAGTTGAGAAGCACTGCTATAGATATTGTTGATTCACAGAGCAGTTTTATGTCTTTAGGTTTTTCTTTCCTGTGATTCTGAAACCAAACACATGGAAACTGCATGTGTCATCTGTACATGTGTCATCCGCATGTTTCTTGGAATTCGAGAGTTGTAACATATTTCGTTGCCTGTATCTAGACCAGATTATCTTTGTGTTTCACTATGGATTTGTTGCTGTGTTACAATGTATGTACTTATGGTTTGCAGAGTAATGTTGATCAAACCTCAAACTGCACAAAGGCATTAAGGAACATTTGATTAAATATACAGAATAATTCATACAACTGAAATTACCCCAACATTGATCTAATTCAACTGCTTTTGAAATGAAAATCAATTTTAATTCTGAAATTCAAGATACAGGCCCTGAATTGCTTGCATGATATGTGATGATGAAGCGTCTAAACAATGGACCATTAGGGCTATCAAGAGAAAAGATCAACGGCGGCCCATGAACCTCTGCGCCCGATTGGCAAACCCATTATGCTCTAATTGTTTCATCAAACTCTTCCTAAATGGCCCATATGTTTTGTAAAATAATATCATTTACCCAAATATAACAATAATTAACAGAATTTCCCCAAAGTTGATTTCCAGTTCTTAATAATTGTGTGTATTTTTCGTCTTGCGCAATACATGTTTCTTAAAAGTATTTAGATTCACCTCGTGGTTATCAGCCGATGACGTGGCTTTATGGAGTAATTCTCGCTTTCCGACCAAAAATCACGGGTTCGATTCCCGCATACACCCTCATTTGTACATTTTTTCTTCTATTCTTTTCTTTTTATTTCAATTAGATCCCATCATTTTCTTTGACTTGTCACTCTCTATGATACAATTCTCCTTTTTTTTCCTTTTTTTTAAAGAAATTAAAATCTACTCGGATAAATTTGCTAATTTACGGTATACGGTAGGACTACACTTCGCGCGGCAGCCATACCCCGATAGCCAAAAATAGGTATCTTCGGATGATCCTTGTGTGTTTATTAGTAGTACAATAAGGAAAAATGTGATAAAATAATGTTATGAACATTCATCTCCTTATGGGTATGTGTCAAAATCCTTTATTGTACTCCGATTACAACCACAGTGAGCTTCTAAATTTGGCCAATTTTGACAAAAATGCAATGTATTTCAATGGAACAAATTAGCGATATTTGAGTTTCTGTATAAGAGATTGGAAATCCCGAAAAGGCTAATGGGCTGACGTTGATCTCTTCTCTTGACTTGGGGCTATCATCAAAAATGATGCTCTGTGGATTCTTGCTTGCCATTGGTTAAAATTTTTATCTTGTCAAATATATGTAATTGCTTCAATGTGACTTCCAAACCACAGAGCAAATAGAGTAAAGTGTCTTGCACAAGGACACATGGTCCGACAGGGCCACGAACTCAAAACCTCTGTACTATGAGTCTCATGCTCTAACAGCTCAGCCATGCTTTAGTGGTGGATGCTGATGTAGAAGAAACTCATCAAACAAAATATTTGTGGGCCTATCTAAACCATCTAGATCTAGTTATTCTGCCCAATGTATCAACCAGGAAGAGAAGTACAATATTTGTGACCTGCCATATCGAAAGTATTTAAGGCCCCAAAATCAAAATTGATGTTTTTGTCTCATCTGAAAGCTGTGATTTAAGCTTTAAAATGACACCTTGCTTTTGGTTATTGGATGTTCGGTTGCAAAGTTACACCTAAATTGCTCAAAGGCCTCAGGCTGATTCGGAAAACTACAGTTCTGAGAAAATCAAGTTTAAAGTTTTTGTGCTGATCAAAACTTAACAGAGAGACGATTTTTATCTTGGGGTTTTAACACATTTTTTCTTATGTTTTTGATGTTGGAACCTTATTAATATTATAGAAAACACTTCAAGGTAAACGTTTCTGATGAAATTAGAAATTCCACCTCTGACGCGATTTTTGACCATGCTCAGCTTTAATGGCCTGCAACTGCATTTTGTATGACACTATGCTGACCTTAGGTACCTTTCGATATGGTGGGTCACATTTGTTACAGCATTTCGATATGGTGGGTCACATTTGTTACAGCATTT
>JXSR01S069446.1:30844-47077 GCA_000969725.1 Ophiothrix spiculata
AAAATACACTTGTTAATAATTATCATCACGAAATCTGAGATTTTGTAAAGACAAAGTTGTCAAGTTAATTGGAACATTGAAGAAGAACAAATGATAAAAGATATTGACACACATAAATTTGTTATATTGCTTTATATTCCAGTCATGAATTGATTCAATTCAAGATATAACTCGTAACCTTGTTACATGCAGTTTGTGACACGTGCTTTCTCTAAACATGTTTAACTATTCTAAATAAAGGATTGTACATGTAGTGATTGACGGGTCAAAAAATCCACACGTCTTTGTATTCAGAAAATAAAAATATTGCAATTTTGCTACTTTGAATTCAATACATCTTAATGTTTACAGTGCTTTATTTTAAACATCAAATGAGTTTGATTACTAATACGATACGGGAGCAAGATGTATCATAAAAAAATACTTTTTCTTGACACAAAACAAATTTATTTGCAGATTGATTCCAAAAAAGTCCAACTAACAGAACTATGATTTTTTCTTTGGGTTTATGTCAAAAAAACACACCCAGTTGCTTATATAGTTGGAATAAAAATATTTTTACCACTTTTTTATGTAAAGACCAATTTATGATGTACATATCTGGTAACGTATGTTGCTTTTGGTCAGATTTGATAGGTCATCATGTTAGGTGTGAAATGGAACTCCGAATGTGATCAATTTCTTCATGTACTGGTAAGGGGGCAACAACAAAAATGGGTCAAAAACGTGGTTTTTATGTCAGATTTGATTTGACCCCGCCTTTGACCCCATCACTTCTTTACTTAAGTTAAGTGGTCATATTGAATGTGTATCTGTAGTAGAGTGAGAATCAGGTGATTAATGTCTTTGTAACGCTTGATTGCGCCAAGAGAATGCTTGGAAACATAGCATTCAAATAATTCACACTTCAACAAAAATATATCTGTTTTAGAGCCATAATCTAACTTCCTATGATAGTTATTACCACAATTTAAGATTTTGTTTTATTAAGGCAGCTGTTAAAGGAGCCTTGTCCGATTGGGTCAGCATTTTTATAAACATTCTGAGATTTTGATACCAAAATATTCCTCGTATTTTTCTCATTGTCCATATAACATTTCATGGCTGAAACAAGTTTCGTTTCGGAGATATATTTGAAAATGTGTTAAAATTATTAATATTATGGTAACCATAATATTATGTACATAGTAAAGTATAGGCAAATGGAAACTACAAAATCGCTCATAAAATCAAAACGGTTTTCCGATTTGACTGAAATTTGAAACTGAATCATCTTAAGTGGGGATCTTTCGTGTGACAGTGAAAACTTCAATTCGAGAAATCGGACCATGTACCTTTAATAAATGTGCCTATTTTCATGACTAAGCTAAATGCATTCATTGATAAAGTAGAAAACAAACATTGAATTAAAATGATGATTTTGTAAACTAAACCTTACGAGGACAGTAACACAAGATTATATAATTTTCTTTTTTAAAACATAACCCCTGTACTTATCTACACAAAGATTTATTTATACATTTTTATTTTCTTTTGATAAATGTTTTCTTTTCAACAAATTTGGCTCATATTTGAGGTATGCAAGTACATATACATTCCTGAAAAAAAAATCCGTTACGAATTTGTGGGCACTAAGTGAATGACAACTAAGTTAATGACTATGGAAAATAACTGCTTGTTTTTGCGCTGACACGCAAAAAACACATTTTGGGTTCCTATGCAACTTTGATCATTTAAATGTTAATTGTAACAATATTGTCCGTGATTTCTCCGTTGAACTGTGTAGGCTTATTATATATAAAATTAATTAAAGTATGAGAATGTCGTATGTATAACAAATGTTTCAGATTCTTTATTAATCAAAAATGAAAACAAATCAGGGACAATGCAATAAATGTTTAACCATGATTTAAATGATTTATCATCCGTTTGATGTATTTGAAAACATACAAGAAAGCTTGTCAACATTGTCTTTATAATAATAATTTTCATTGAGTTTTTGATTGAAATTTACCTAGGAAATAGGATACAAATCTGCCCTATAAACTCGATATGTATTCGAATGGCAACAATTGAAGGTGTCATGGGCGAGATTTATAAATTATTAACCTAATTTATATTGAATCATTTTAAAGTACCCGCCGAAAGCTTATGAAAAATTCATTAAAGACATAAATATAGAACACTTGAAGTAGAGAACACTTAGAATGATAATAGGAAATAAATTCTTTACAGAATGAATATTTATGAGCCATTTGAGTACAGTGCACCTGGCTTGAAGTGCGCGTCAATGGCTCTCTTATATGGTGAGAAAAGAACACTTGTAAACTTTTTTAACAAAATTATACTAGAGACAAAATGCTTTACACAAAACTTGACTTGACTTTGATACTAAGCAAAATTATAATATATTCCTTTTATTTTTGCAATTTATTTTAGGAAATATGAAATAAATATGTTTTTAAAACATCAACAGAAAATATAGGGCATACTGATCTTTAAACGCGTTTTTCTCAGTTATACTTTTTACTCCCTTACAAACGTTGATGGACAATAACTTGACTTCTGGAATTCAAGTGAGGTTCATTCAGGTGTCATTTTAATCCCTATAACATGGTGTTTGCAAATATTTAAAAATGTGAAAATAACAAGAGGCTGCATTTACGGCTGGTTTAGGTTGGACGGTCACATTTGGTTTCAAAACCCCAAAATGTTTGGTCTGCTTTTGTAGTTTTATTCACAAGAAACAAGGTAATATTGATGATAATAGTTTTACCGATATTTACTCGAGGTAAATACGTTTTTCATAAGTTTTTGTAAGAGTGTACAAATGCAAATGAAAACAACACCCTACAACAAACTCGTTTGACCGTTATACCGCCTGTTACAATCACAGTCCCCTTAAATTGTCCTTAGACCATTCACTTGCACTGCACTACTAAGACCAATCTGATTTGAATAAGTCTTATATTCATTTCGTTTGTTGTTTTTGTTACAATTTGTCAAGTTGGTCCTTTTTATATTAACCGACAGGATTTAAGATTGGAGATTATTTTGTATCATTTCATATTTGTACACAATTCATCAAAGTATTAAGCAAGATGGCGTGAGAAAACGAGCGGGCGTGGATGGGTAGAATAACCTGTCACGCCTTAAGAAAAGATCAAGATCAAGATATGAAATGACGGTAATCAATCTGTCTGATAAGCTGATTGTTGTCCGTTTTGCAATGTAAGTCCAAATATTTGTAATAATCAATAATAATTATCATCGTCATACTGGGGCCCTCCAAAATGACAAATTAATCTGTACTTCGCACATCTAGATGCATGTAGATTTAACTTGACTTCAGCAAACGGTCGCACGCGCGTAAGTGACTACGCGTGTACATACGCGTAGTTGCGTTATTTTCACGCACACGCCTACATGTCAATACGCGCACCTGGAGTAAAGTCAGATTGACGCGTGACCGTGTGAACACAATCTGCACTTCGGAAATCTACATTCATCTAGATGCATCTACATTTGAGGTTTCGGTGTGGAGAGCCCCACTGTTTCTAATCTTTTTTTTTTCTTCAAAATTTAAATAAAAGTCCGTTATTAAAATGTTATGCATCTATCATTGTGTGCGCCGGAGGCTGCTTAAAATGTTCATAATCATTATTATTGTATTACCTATTTCACTAAAAGATCAAAAGATCATGGCCGATATTCAAAATCAAAATCCTGTATTTCCATTTAACTAGCAAGAAAATTATTATAACTGGTTCGTTAACAATATGTAGTTATTACAAATCACACATCAAGAATGACAGTAATTTGAAATTCATTAATTTGTTAAACCACTGTACACTTTTTATGGAAAACGGCTTTGTAAACGAAATGAGACAAAAGCTGACAGTGACTTTGACCTCAAAATAATTATCGGGATCAGCGACTGTAGTGAAATATTTGTTTCTCTATATCTAATTGTTACGGTCAGGATTTCAAGTTCAAACCTGCTACTAGAAAATTATGTTTGGTTTTTATAATAATGTATTCCACAAAAAAATCGGTACTTTGTTTCGGTTCTATTCTACTAATATTAAATAATTATATGACCAAAATAATCGCACATAATATAAATGGATATGTTTTACGTGATATAAGAACAAAAGTTCTTCTACTATCCTGCTCATCACGCAAGATAAAAATGTTGAACAGCATACGGCCTTTTGCGCGTTAACAATTCCCGTAAAAATATGAACAAAACTACGTAGAGCTAGACACAGGTCATTTTTTCAAAGAGTGGGATTACATAAACGTAACAGCATTAACCTTTAGCAGTTTCAGTTATTGGCCTAACTATATTAGTTATAAAATATCAATTTGTTGTAAAGTTCTTGTGATATGGATATATACATATTTACGACGTTTGAGGCAAAAATTGAAGCGGTTTTGTTGATTGAATGTCGATATTTTGAAAGGAAAGAAATTCAATACCCATTTATAGATTATTTACTGAATACAAGAAATTTTCGGGGTGTGGACATTGTCATGACCAAGCTTGGAGGAGGATTTAACGATGAAAGATTACGATTTATTTTATTTCATAATTCTTTTGTGTATCTTTACACTTGTGTTCAAAGGAAATTTCCTGAGCAGTACGAGCAGGATCAAAAAAGAAAAAAGGAACAATATCCAATTTTAAAACGGAGCCTTCGAAATTTGCTCCAAGCAAGATTATTTCAATTTTGTCACAATTTTCTTTAGAAATTTGACATTTTTCAGGGACGGTAGTTTGTGAGAACGTAATATTGGGAATGAATAGGGATGGTCAATCTTTACTTTTCTTCATTTTTTTTTTGTACCATAATAAATAATGAATTGATCGATTGATTGATTGATTGATTGATTGGATGATTGATTGATTGATTAAATTATTGACTGATTGATTGTTGTCCTGACAGTGGCATAAATTCAATGAGCATTGTTCATGTTGTTGGCTCATTTCTGTTCTAAATCGCCGCAACAATTATTGCCTAATCGCGTCGGGGCACAAAAACCAAACAACGATCCGACAGCTTTGCAAAACTTAAACTTGTATCAGAAAATGTGTGTGTTGCGTGCGTGAGAATCATGCGCCAACGTGAAACAAATTTCACATTGACATATGTGCACTCTTAAAAAGAAAGGATCAAATTGATCCGATAAAGTATCAAATATGAGCTTACCCTTTTCCGAATCAATTTTAATCCAAATTCTCCTCAAATTTGATCCTTTTCGGATCAAAAAAGAGTGTGTTTGATCCGAAAAGGATCAAATTTGAGGAGAATTTGGATCAAAGTTGATCCGGAAAAGGGTAAGCTCATATTTGATACTTTATCGGATCAATTTGATCCTTTCCTTTTAAGAGTGTGCCTATATATAGTTCAGTTCAACTCCGAAAATATGCCTATCTAAAAGTGATTTCTCATAACGGCACATATGCCGATGTGAAATATTTGTTCACTTTGACATATGCTTCTTGACCGCACGCAATAGTGCATGTTTCAGAGCACAGTAACCGTGGAATAATATAAATACAATTCTTGTCATATTTATTTGCAATAAATTGTGATTTGATTGTTTAAGAATTATAGCATCATTCCATGTTTTATGCAGTCATAAAACCTTACAAAGAAACCTTTTTATGTAGAAATAAGAAACTCGCTTGATTTAATACCTTATTTTGAAAGCTAAATGCAACTGATAATCTGTAAATAAATGCGGCAGCTCTGGTTTGTGTTTGTGGGGATTGTTCGGTCATTTAGCTTCACGTAAATTAATCCTAAGAGTTTGATAATCGACTTTTGGATTTCAGCGCCAGCGATTGGTATTTCCTGTTTTACAATAATTGTAATATATTTTTGATAGAAATGATAATACTCAACCATACAGATTTGTATTAATTTTTAATTGATCATATAAAACTTTGTTTTGCATATAACCATTTAGATATTTGTCATATAAGTAATATAAGAATGTACAACTGACCACGCAAAGACAGATTTCTACAAAAATGTATGATAACATTGTTCACAAAAATAAAACATAAAAATGCGAACTATATTTCTTATTTTTTCTTACGGATATTTTTTTCTCCAATACTGATTAAGAATGAAATGATATACCTGGAAATTTTCAAAACAATATATTCTTGAAATTTCATGTCAATTTTTAAATCTGTGCGCAGTAATCATGCTATAAATCAGTTAAAAGAAATTCTAAAATCATAAAACATTAATCAAAATGTTAATAAAGAAGGTCTTTCTGTCAGAAATCTTTTGCAAATAAAGTACTTTATGATATAGTCATAGTCATAAATTATGTAATTGCCTTTGTTGTTTTTGGTTGTAGTGGTATCTATCCATTTCGATTCAACTGGTTCAATTTCCAAAATTGATTTGTAAGAGTTTATTTTGGCTCCTGTCTCTGCCGCTGTTCCTTTAAGCTAATGTTTGAAATGATAAGTTCAACGTATATTTCCTTCCAAGAATATAACAAAATGGATATTAAGAAATGATATTTTCAACTTAAAACCACGAAGATCCATATTTATTTGTTTTACATGTAGGTTCCAAGCAAACAAGGTTGTCATATTAAAGGCATCAAAGCTGCTTCTCTTTGTGTAACAGGTGATATAGCAAATGGCAAAGGACGAAAGTCAATACTGATCATCTCAGGTTTGACTCGGGATTTGAAATGTTCCACCTCAAAAGGGTGAGTAGTAAGCCTATGCTGGCGCTTCTGTATACTTGAGGAAAATGAAAACACAGGTAAAGACGTCATACTAGGTACATCCGATATCCTTGGCACCGAATATTGTGGTAAATTCTGAGGGAAAACTTTTGCTAAAACTGCAGTAAAATTGTTGTCATGCATACAAATGTCTGAATGCGTTTTCTGAGTGCTAAATTTGCAATCATTTGTATCACATTTGTCACCTTTAGTATCCTCGTCTACAGTATTACCCAAGATGCTGTCAATACTAAAAGGACCTTTGAACTTCTTTTCTGATTCCGATGGACAGTGTTTTAAACCTGACTTGCTTGGTGTATTCTTATCATATGGATGGATACGTTTTCTACGTCGCCGGAAAACTCCGTCAGCAAAAGTGTAATCGCTATTTTCATTAATTGTCCAATGATTATCTTTACCCCAAGGTCTTGATGGATCACGAAGTATTTTGACAAAACATTCATTCAAAGATAAATTGTGTCTTACAGAGTTTCTCCAACCAGTGTAACTACCACGAAAGAAAGGAAAACGCTTTATCAGATATTCGTTGATTTCTGCTAAAGTTAATTTCCCGCTTGGTGAGTCTTTTATCGCCATGGCAATAAGAGCGATGTAGGAAAATGGTGGTTTTGGATGTCTGTGGTAGTTAGGCTTTACTTTTGTACTAGATGTTGGAGACAATGTTTCAACAGAAAAATAATACTCAGTGTCGCTGCTAACCAGTTTATCTTCACGATCACTAGTCGAGTCTGCATTAGGTATACCCTTACCGTCTTCAAGCGTAACATCGATGTCATTATCAGAACGATATTGAAATTCTTCTTTTATTTGCTCTCGATGATTCACGAATTCTTCTGTCGATGATGGTGAATGACAAATGTTGTCATCTTGTTTGCAACCCTGTTCAGCTTCCACAACCTCAATCATTTTCGGTCAATGAAAAAGTTTATAAAGACAATGAAGACAATATTTGATAACTCTGTTTGGTACAATTTTCAACCAATGCAATACCCGTTTTTCTACGCTGCTCTAATGCATTGAAGGCTAGTCTACATCTGACTAACACAAAGTACCATGGCTTTCTGACTGAATTTAATCTACACAGTTCTTTAAATAAGTCTCTCAAAATATTTAACAATAAATATTTGTATATCCCAGTCGAGTCAAAGGCGCTCCTCCCTCATTTCCACTTTCCACGATGGCTAGATTTACGCCTCCTCGCGTCATGGCAAAAGCTTGTTCGTGACTGCATTTAAAACTGAACTATGTGAAATGCTAATTGGATGAATTTCTGCAAGTGACTTTATGTTTAGAAACACTTCTATTGTTATGCAAATCAATATATATTCAACGAGTTGATGTGCAATTGGTACTGGTATCGGTAACACCATCAAACATCGCCAAAAGCTAACTGTCACTCAGTCGTTTGCTGACAATTGACTGCAACTATGGCGCACTTAGCAGTTTTAAGTACCTTAAAGCATGCTTACAAATTTATTGAATCAGATCGTATTGGAAAATGACAGTGTCATATTTGCAGTAGTACTTTAGTTCTTATTAGGATTTTATGTTGAAATGAATAATTATTCTTAAGTTTCGTTTTAGTGGTCTTACAGAGTATCAAAAAAAAATTCATTATTATATTCTAGTCATCTAGATTTTAGATTTAATAACTGTGTGTATATGTTTTTTGTAATTTCAACAGTCATTTTATCAAAAATCTCATCTTGTAATATTATTCGTCGAAAAGATTTATGACATGCAGGTGTATAAAAATTATTAGTACTCAGAATCAATAAATCTTTACAAATACTTTCTCATTCCGTTCAGAATTTTCTTAATTTAAAGTACATTTCATTTAAATGCTACTTATTCAACATTCATAAAGACACTTTTGGTATTAAAGAATTAACAGGAATTTATAATTACATGCCTTAATTGTTTTATCATGTTTGTTGCTTTATCTATGGTAAAATACGAAAGATAAAAAACAACGCCTCTTCGACAAAACAAATAATACAATTTGCAAACCAATGTTTAACCCCAATTGTAAAATAGCAGTGTCGCGTGAAAAAAACCACACGTCGGTTCATAATATAAACAATTTCAAAAATGAACCATAATTTTACCAAGTTTTGTCACATTACTTTTGATAAGTACCAACCTTATTTCCGATTCTTGAGTTTTACTATAATTAGAGGCTCCATTCAGACAGTTTTCATTTCATGATAAACTGTTCATTTATCGAAAACACTATTTGAGCGCATAAACCCTGAAGCCCATTTCCCAAATACATTCATAGAAGTTGCTATTTCTATTATTTTCCAATTAATTCAGAACAGTTTAACTTATGATTTCAGTATCAATTTGAAACATGTTCCCACGGATTCCATACGAGTTAATGGCATATCCTACTATACGTGGCATAATGCCCCAGGCGATGTTTCAAATATATCTATTACAGAACAAGTTGATTTATAATAGTTTTAGATTTCTTTTAAGTTAATGAGTATATTTCAGACAGCTACTACTGGATATAGACGTATTTGAATTAACTTTGCACGCCGCTCTGTATTTTGTTGGCAATAAGGTTACATCTATTTAAACATTTGCATATGACATGATTGATCCCACCAGTAGAACAATGTAGATTTGACTGGTTTGCATACTTGACTTAGACGGGGATCATTCTTTAATTGATTGATATTATTGTAAAAGCTTTCACTATGAATAGTTAATTTCTGAACGAATTTTGCATTTTTATGTAATATCAAACGGATTATTTGAATGTACAGTTTGGTGTTTAGTTTACAAAATATAAAAATCATTCATCATGCTCAATTATGAACAGTGTTATAACCGTGGATGGTGATATGGTCGTTTCCGTAAACTCAACATCTACTATCATATATACTACACTGCTCTGAAGACGGCCATATTAATTAATTACTGTTGCATTTCATGCATTACGTTTCTATGTATTAGGCCTATATTGGATTTTCTATGCATTTACCCGATCTAATTCAATAATATATTTAAAAGACAAGAGGAGGGATAACTTTCTTGTTTTTTAATTAAAAAAAACCCATAACACACATGATGAATATGAACTTTTCATGATATATAGTCGCCCCTAAATGTTGCAGTAACTAACTGTAGTTCCGGGTATGATAAGATAACCGTACGTTTGAAATTTGGTGGTGATTTTTTTAAAGAATCATATGCTTTTTCATCACCAATATCATACGGATTGGGGTGGCGCATGCCTCTTCAAAGTGCTGGTACGCTGTCCTTTTTATTTCTGGATATCAATAGATCTCACCTTACCATGCTTACGACCAGCGCGCATATGCACGGGGTCCTCATACGGTTTAAATTAGGTTCACGACACGCGTTATTAGTGTCCTGGTGCAGTTGACGCGGTGCTTTGGGATGTTAGTTTCCCGGGTAGTTTTAAAAACCGTATATTAATATAGTTTTTCTACACATACAAAAGTGCAAAGGTACAACGGGTATACATTGTACATACTAGCTAACACCAATAAAACCGAGGTAGACATATCACTTTACCAAAAGCACGTGAATTTGCTGCTTATTGAATATCAATGAGACGAATCTTTTGGTCTCAACCACTTGAGCTCTTTTAAATACTCACAATTGGATTTAAATTATGAGTAATTGAAAAGGTAATGATTATTATCTTTTGTACGTTCTCTGCATGTAAAATACGTTTTAAAACCCTCCATAATTTTGCTAATACTAGGTCCATTCTCTTGGGAAAAATCGCACATGTATTGCAAACATTCTCTTTTACGGACGTTTACTTTTGATTTCAATTCAATTGAGATTTGTTCTCAACTGAAAATCAATTTGAGTGTCTTATTGCAATACCGTATTTTCTACTCACCCATTTAATCATCGTTTGACTTTTGTACCTGTTTTTGTGGCATTTTGTTCGGACTTTTAGTTTGTTTGTTTGTTTTGTTTGTTTGTTGTTGTTGTTGTTATTATTGTTGTTGTTGTTAGCGGTTTGTTTTTGACAACACATCATCGAGAAACGTGGCTGTATGTTTTTCTTTTTCCTGATAATTGTTGCTCCGTCTTTGTCAATTAAATACTCTAAAACAATCCTACATTCCAAGGTCAAGGATAACTAAGTTAGAGTTCAACAATCAAACCTATATCAAAATTAGGAAACTTTCGCCACTCATCAAGATAACATTTATCAACTAAAAATGTTATACTTTGTTTTCTTTATACGAGTACAAATTGATATTATTTATTTCTCATTCATTACGAATATTCGTTCATTTATCAATACACCCATTCAGTCAGTAAGTCAGTATGTTATTCATTAATTGATTGATTATAATACATTCATTTATTTATCCATTCATTTATTCACTAAGTTGTTCATTCATTCAACGGTTTATTTATCATTAATTAAAGGCAAATATATCTGAAAGATGGACGGAAAAGTAGGAAAAAGTTAACAGTGCATTTGCAAACTGAAATTGCAAAACTAAATATGTAATGACTCACACCAAAAGGGGGACTTTGCGACAAAGCACTTTTCAAGATACAGGTAAAAATAGGCAGCAAAAAACAAAAGAAAATAATAACAATTTCCAGCAGACTTTCTGTTGTAAAATTTGATCACCTCTATCAGTTTCAACAAGTAAGGTGTCATTTTAAAGCTAAAAAAATGCTGCAACAGATGAAATGAAAAAATCAAAATTGATATCATCTTCAAAGTCCCCCTTTTCGGTGTGAGTCATCACATATATTTGCAGATCAAATTATATGGTATTGTTTGTAAAAATACCCCAAAAGAAGTATGGCCTCAGTGTGTTTATTCTATATGATAGCTATAATTCATTCTTGAACGATTAACACTCTACAGCTCCTTGGAGTTCTTGTCCTTATCATCTTGAGAGACTATAGGGGCACGTGTAATCTGACTTAAGGGATAAAACAAATAAAACACTTTTCTTCAAGCAGGTTAAAACAAATTGCATACGTATTACTTTCTTTTTCGGAATGAAATGTATTTCTACAAAAATTAATTGTCAGAGTCAAAATTTCTTATATCCAATTACAGATATAACAATTAATAGTTTACTCTTTTTTTTTTCATTGAAACACCACGTGCCATTGTATTTTCTCTTTTCCCTGCAAACTAACGATTTATTTGATTTAAGTTGCTAGAGTTTCAAATCGCCACGTTCAATAAAGGCATATGAAACTAGGTTTCAAAGTAACTATCCAAAGTCACTAGTCGCGCTGACGTGCTTATTTTTCTAATCAGTATTTTTTTCACATTCCACTTTGGAATTTTAGATTCCATATCACGTTACTATTTTTCAGTCATTTGAAGTTTGAAATTTATCTCCATTTACTACTTTCATAACAATTGCGTAAAATTCAAATTATAACGACAAGAAAAATCTTGTTTGGTGCTTGTCCCGTCAATCACATCAATGGCGAATTGTTTTTATTTGTTTTTGTGTTATTCGAAAGAAATAGGTGCATGTTCATGATTGCAAGTTACTATCAACGGGGTTACAAAATACATAATATTCAGTTAAAATCATATTGTCTGATGGGCTTTTTATACACTACGTATGAAGATGACGAACTGTTCGACACCGACGTAGGATTCAACAATGATTTATACCAATCCTAAACCATTTGATTTATAAATACATACAAATGCAATTGGATTTTAATAGTTGTACATTATACGTATGTGTGTGTGAAGTATGCAAGTCATGAAATATCCTAAAATAATGCAGACATATAAAGCAGGTTTCACACTTAGGTGTTGATAGTTTTTGCCTTTACGACATAAATTTTAAAGTATTTAAATTTATCTTAGATTTGTTTAACTTCATATACATTTTTTACAATAAAACATGTTTCTGTGATATCAAATTTTTGAAACAATGGAAAATATAATTTCTTGTTTTACTTAGTTAGAAAATGTAGGGGGAGAATAAGCGGACCGGTCAGTGAACAGGACAGTTCACACTTAAGATAATCTCCTCATGAGCAAACTTTACATTATTAGTTCGAGAGATTATCTCGCGCATGTATGCCCTTATACATGTTAAAAGAAGAATTTCAGTGACAGAAATCATTACACTCAATTACAATGCGTACTTCAGGTCTTTTTCCTTTTTATAAATTTCAGCTGAGGTGTAATTAAAGTAGGATATAGATAAAAGAATCTCCATTGTTTCAAATAATTAACCTTTCCTTCTTCTGGAGTAATACACATATGGTTCATTCAAGAGTAAAAACCTTTAGTACATATATCTCCTCTTTTTAAAGCCACGTGATTCGACTATCCGTTTTGTGAATCTCTTAACAGGTATATATACTTCGTTAATCGTTCGAACCGGGTTTTTCACAGTTTCATATACTTCACTTGATAGATTTGTATGTAGTAAAAAAATAACAAGACTTTCACGTACCTTAAGACGAGCAACATTTTAGTGCAACAATTAAAAACAAAAAATTCTGTGCTCAGAGTTACGTCGGTAAAATAAACGTCTTTTAACATATATTATATTGCATCGGCCTTATTTTGTGTGTGTTTTTAATTCAAAGTACGTGATTATAGTGTGTTTGCTGTGTAAACTTATTGTTAATTGACTGTATCATGAAAGCTGCCACATGACGAAATTTGGCGGCAACAATAGGTTGAACTTTTTAAATGCCACCTTTGTAATTGGATAAAAACTCCCTTTTCTGATCATTGAATAAACCTTTGTATAACATTACTAATCTTGAGAACATTACGGAGTATTTTTGTGAATTTGTTTGATATAAATCGCATGGCAGAATGATGTGTATATAATTGGCATAGGTCAAGTACCGACACGTGTTTAAGTTAAATACACACATTCAATACTGTAAGAAAACCAAGCTGTAAGAAATCAAGAAAATTGAACGAATGTTTTACCTTGCAACTTAAATTTTATTTACAGCTCTAACGGTAAGTTATGATTATAAAATATGTTTTATGACATCAATTATAAATCAGACAACTTTTAAAATGTTGTCTATTGTAGAAATTAAAATTTTCTTAAACTGTTAACAATATGTTTTATCAACGTGAAACATTTGTTTGTTAGTAAGTTAGATAGACAGGAACCGGAAATTGAAACCAGACCTGTTTTGTGTAAAGCGAGGGAAGAATCGCTACGCTGACCCCGTTATACGCCAGTTGATATATCTGTTATCAGGACAGACTGATGAAAATGATAAAAATATTTGCCATGGTATGCAAGGTGTAGCAAACAGGCGAAGAATCATATTTAGAAACGTCACTTTGATCTACCAAAAAGAGTGGTATTGAAACCCCTCAATTTTTCGTGTTGCATAAAAACACAAAAGCAATGGATCAAAAGCATTAAGCATTAAATAAACTCTTTATGGTAAAGTTGATGATAAAAATTGGGGGGGGGGTACCACTTAAAATGGGGAAAAGGTAGGAAGAGAAGGGATGGCAGGGTCGAAGCATTATTAATTATCTTTTGGTTGCAATCGTTACGGAAAATCGTGATCTTCCAATCCGGAAGTACTTTTTAACGTCAACTACGTAACCCTTTGGCTTATTTTCGTTGTATCGTTGGAAAGGACAAGACCATATCTAACTATTTGAATTAATTCTACGCCGCTCGGGTTTCATTTAGACCAAACACACAATAGATGAGTTTTGGAAATAATGCATTTGACTTCCGTGTTCGACATTAATCGGCTCAAATTAAGCTTATACTTGAAATGATGTCAATAACAAACATCGAAAAGACATGCATGCAAGTAAAACGGTAATCTTGTGATTGATGACACCATGGTTTAAACTGTTTGGTGAGATAACGACAAAGGTTTGCTTAAGGACTCTGTCACATATCACCGTATAGAGCAAAACGTACGCCTGACGTACTTAATCCCTCTATTGTTTTGTTTTCTGGTCGTCATGTGTTCGGTAAAAGTATGTTACATTATATCCGTTATGTATACGTTAGCCATACGGTGGTGTCCGTCTGTCACACAGTTGTACGTTATTCGTACGTTTAGGCTGTTTACGGTTATGTGTGACACACTAAAAAACCGACGAAGTTTGGAATCGTCATACGTCGATATGCAGGCGCTAGAATTTCTGAATTACCCGTAAGCTGATATAACTCTGTATAAGAAACAAATGTTACGTGAGCTTCAATGTGTCTTTTAAGAAAATAAGTAAGGGACATCATCCTATCATTTATTACCTAGGGGGCACGAACCCAAATTTAGTGTAAACTTGACACGGCGGATTGTCAAGATGTGTCCTATCTAGAAGTGTTCTATGGACCTAAAGCAACATCCCTAGGTAGGACACATAAATCAATCAGCTGCACGGGGGTAGAAATCCAAGATGGCCGCCAAAATTCCCGCCAAAATACTATATTTTCATTATAATGACATAAAAGTATCTTATAAAACACTTTGGTGTGTTCAAAATTATTGTTGGGAAACGGCTTCTGGAGCTATGACAAACACATTTGACTCCAAATTATGTCATATGCATATTTCGAATTCAAAATGGCCGCCAAAATAGCTGATTTCATTAAAATTGACCAAAACAGCTTTTAAAGTGCCTAATATCATAAATAATCAACAGGAAATAACAATAAGGGTTACAACAAGATCATTGGCTACCTAATTATGTTGTTAACCTATAAACTATTCCAAATGGCGCCTGTTCTGAGGTTCAAAATGGTTGCCAAAATGTGTTTTTATGCGCAAAAATGGGTTAGAGGCACTTCAAAACAGTATCAAAAACACCAAATGTTCAAAATATTCGATGGAAAAGGGTGTTAGCATGTTTCAAATCTGATATTGAGTCTGTTTAGAGATCCTAAATGGCCTCAAACATATGCTTTTATGTGTAAAATAGGGTTATAGGCATTTCAAAAAGGTATCAATAACACAAAATGTTCAAAATAATCAATGGAAAATGGCTTCGTAAGTAAAATCTAGGAGCATGTTTTGCCAAATAAGGGTGTTAGCATGTTAAAGTTCAAGTGTTCCCTTTTGTCCGCGTGCAGACCGCATGAAAGGAAGTAACAGTGGGAGGTTGAAATTATCAATATAAACACTTGAGATTTATTGGCCTGGTGACACTAATTTATTAGTCTATATATCCAGTCGGCTAGAGTTTTTCTGCTGATTATCGATTTATGGCTGATTCAGTGGTCAGGCATTACGCCTGTGCGTTATCAATCTTGTGATTCGGAATTTAAATGTATCACATGCGGAGTCCCACAAGGATCAATCTAGGGACCATTATTATTTATACTTTATGTAAATGATATAGTATCTAGTACCTCACTTTTTGGCATATTATTATTTGCAGATGATACTACTTTGTTGTATTCAGATCCAGATATTGCTTCAAAAATGAGTAAAATCAATGAAGAATTAGAC
>JXSR01S069446.1:174381-184725 GCA_000969725.1 Ophiothrix spiculata
CTGATAGTACAGATGGCATACCGTGTCATTGGATACAGTAGCTCAATGTGCTCTTGGGTTGGTATTGATGATACATATGATTTTGTTTCTTCCATTCAAAATAAATCATATTTGACAATTTCTCTCATTCAAAATATATTATATTTGACATTTTAGACAGCTAGTCTTCAGAGACTGAGTAAAGATAATGTTTTATTTCGTAGATTCGTTTTGTGAAAGCCCTCAATTCAAATATTTTGGTTTGAATTATCAAGGGTCTTTTGTTTTATATAGATACAGTATAGACGTTTTTTTAACACAACAATCTGTTTTGCTGCATACAGTCGAACGCAAATTCAGTCAAAATATCTAGTACAAATACTATGATGTATGATTAGCTAGATATTTGATATTTATAGATCGAAAGTAAAAAGAATAATAAATATACAATACATAACACCAATAGAGAAAACTCTTAAATGTTGAAAAATCTTCGATGTGCATATTTAATTAAAATTGTTAGCAATAGATTCAAATTATATTGAATTAGTTAGAAGTTGGAGTTTTCTGAATCATGACTTTACGACTCTCCGAAAGTTTTAAAACAAGTTTTGTTATAATTAATTAAATTTATTTAATAATGAAATATTCCTGTGGAGGTGAATTTACGTACTAGGTCCATATATTTAGTAGTCACTCTTTCTCTCAAAAAGGTCAGTAAATAAAAGTTTCATATAAATATTACAATCATTCTATAGACCCTGCACTATGAAAATAACACTTCAGGTGTTTCAATATGTTTCGTATAACATGTTTTGATCATTACTTTTCACAGTGCATTACGTGTCAACGTTGCTGAACTCTAGTGATTGGTCGAAATGTTGTAAACAACATAAAATTGAATTACTGGTGCTAATTTAACTAGATGGTACAGGATATTTTTAATTAAACTGAGTTGCCTTTATGGGGAGACTTTCAAATTATTACCTTATTATTACAATAACCGGAGCTTTTAATTCGAATCGGTGTAGTTGTATGATCTGTTGGTGTTACACGTAACCTATAGTATCTTCATATGATTTCACATACGCTTGATATCCTTTTCTGATCCATGGAGAAACTACTGCAGGAAGGCGAAGGTTGACTAGGTAGCGTCAAATCAGCAGCGTCTTCAACATTAGCCCTGGTTTCAGTGCCTTGTCCACTTGTCCAACATCACCTGTCCAAGGCATCGCGCTTCGCGCGATGCCTGGGCTCGTTGCTGGGTCCGTGGGAGGGGCGATCAGGGGAACGATACCAGTTCTACTTCAACATATCTACTCAAGATAATGCGCTTTTAGAGCCTTCGACCCACTGCAAGAAAAAAAAAAGCTCAGAAGCAGATGACTTGTCAACGTGTTAGAGTAAACATGCCCTGCATAACAAATTTGCAGTATTCAAGGTAACACAGTTGACTTACAAATCCTGATTCACACCCACAGCTTCGTTTTCAAAGACTCATGAAATATTAATAAATACGGACACCTTATATATATAGCCTCATCGTTTAGAGCTAAGTTTATTTTATGTAAATATGTTTGTACAGACTGGAACTTTGACGCCAGGTGACTACTATCACAGTTCTCATGGTTATGATGCATATATAATCTTCAAAATAAATCTAATCACCACCTTCGATGATGAGGAATTAAGCTCCATGAATAATGAGTTCATATATGGTGATGATGAATCCATAGAAGTCACATCTCACGGACATACATAACCATGATCTATAGTTAGAAAGCAAATAAATTATTCATTAAGGATCTTGAACTGAGATTTGATTCGGAGATTATCATGTGTTTCGCATAATGATTATAATGTGAGGTGATAAATTATTTATTGAATGAAAGTTATCACATAGATCTGTTCTGATTGAGCTTTCATCTTTGAATTAAGTTTTACGTAAACACTTCTCTTGTTCCTCTAAACAAACTACCCCTTGGGCATGTTGGGCTTTTGGGTTGGGTCAGTCTGAGGTTAGAAGTACATGTACATCACAAAATGAACATCTGTATTATTTTCAAATTCGGACAATTTCTCATTTTTGAAATGGAATCTACATAAATGAGACTCATTACCTACCAATTTATCTTACTGAACTAAGACAGTAAACTAAAACTTTCTATGCAAGACATGAACTATGTACACTTCTCTGTTTAGACTAAATCAAGATTAGAGTTAAAAAGAGTTTTAGTGGCCACAAGAACAAGAAGAATAAAATATTCTCGGATAACTTTGGAAACAAACATGGAAATTCTTAAAGGACGTAAATGTTCTATTAAAAATACAAAATTAGAGCAAATTGTGAATTGCAAACACAGATAGTTGCGGCAGATGGCACTAATTTACCAGTCATCAACGAGACACCTGCTCATCGTAAACATGTAATCAGTCAAATTCTTGGCTTTATGACACAAAATATTAATCTTTTATGAAAATGTGAAATATGTATTCTGAAATGACAGTGACCAGGTGCATGCAATCTAGTATCAATTCTTTTTTTTTTTAATTGGAATTTAATACTAGCTTTGGTATTCCCTATAAGCAATTATAATACATCAAAAATGTTCTCTTGTAAACAAATATAATTTTTCTTTACACTTCATGTTGGCCAATACTGAAAAGAGCTAACAGTTTCCTCTCACTTTTGCCAATCAAATGCTTAACCATTGTTGAATATTTACTTTGACCAACATATTATTCTCAGGGGCCGAAGAAAGTATATATTTGCAGACATGGTCCAACAGTTCTTACAGTAACAACTCCAACATGTCCAAGAACAGCAGCTATCGGCAGATGGTAGCATGGTAAGTCATCAAAGGAACCCTTTGTGTCGAAGAGTTTTCTTATTTTGGAGTGTCTTGTGTATATCATATCAATCTTTCATAAAACATGAATTATATATTTTGAGGTCGTATTGCTCAATTTAGGACTTTGCAATGGTGAAACTGTAATTTTTTCCCGACGTATTGGCTACCGACATATCGTCTCGAATAGTGGCAACAAGTATTCTTCCCCCACCAGATTTTTCTGGAATCACTGAATTCATAATCCTTGCATCAATTAATTACTCTGGCATTTTGAAAAAGAAAAAACTTTGGCATCTAGTGTTTCTAGAAACTTAGAAATTGTAATGTTCAAGACCTCGGGCCAATATAGTGCTAACCCTCACTTTTACAAGTAACTGCTTGTTTTATTGAAATCACATGGGACTCCAATATTGGTCAAAATATTTTCATTCGGCAATTTACTTGATCATAATGAACTTTTCAAAAACTATTTTTTCATCTTTGTAGTCAAAAAATCATTCAAATCAAAACCAGTAACTTGTGCAAAGTGAGGGTTAGCACTATATTGCACCCACCCCTTCAGTTCAATAATTGACTTCAATTTTATTTTCAACTGAGTTTTATAACAATAATGATAGTCGAAAGTACAACAAATTACTATTTGCTTATCTACTGACGTTAGTTACTTTAGCTTTCCTAATATAAAATACATGTACAATGACCAAACATATGTACGTCCATTGGAAATCATTCAAGTTAATATGTGACCCATCATATCGAAAAGTACCTTACGGATCCCAAAATCAAAATTGATTTTTTGTTCTTATCTGAAACCTGAGATTTTAAGCTTTAAAATGACACCTTGCTTTTGTTTATTGGATGTTCGGTTGCAAAGTTATATCCAAATTGGTAAAAGGCATCGGAAAACTATAGTTCTGACAATATTCATGATATTAAAGTATTAGTAAAACTTGAATGGAGAGAGGATTTTTATCTCGGGTTTTAAAACCTTTGTCGTATGTTTTGGATGTTGGAACCTGGTTAATATGATAGAATACACTTCAAAGGTTGCGTTTCTGATGAAATTAGAAATTCGACCTTGGACGTGACTTTTGACTATGCTCAGCTTCAATGGCCTGTATCTCGTAATTTACTATGCCGACCTTAAGGAACCTTTTGATATGACGGGTCACATATTGTTTCTCTAGATCTCAAATTGTTTTTCATGTAGGAATAAAGAAAGACATATGACTGTTTGAAAAAAATTAAAAAAATATTAATAAAACAGTAACGAAAAGCCTGAGCATTTTAAAAGATGTGACTAAAATGAAATATTATTATTCAAAAGAAAATTATAAAACAGAACATTATCTTTCTCCAGTCTTTGAAGAGTGACTGTCAAAAATGTCAAATATAATGCATTTTGAATGAGAGAAACTGTCAAATATGATTTATTTTGAATGACAGAAACAAAACCATATGTATCGTCATTACCAACTCAAGGGCACATATAGAGATACTCTATCCAATGGTGGGTATAATCTGCCATCCGTACGATCAGGGAGACTTACACTCGGGGCATCATACTGACATTTGTAACTATTATGTGGGTAGAATATTTCTTCAAAACCCTTAACGGACCTCAACATGAGACTGAACCGTTTTAGGGATACATTACTTTCTTCGGATAATTGTACATCGAGATAGCTAGTCCTCTCTTCGAGATTTTGTAAGAGATACTTGGCGTGTAGAAATAATATATGAGAAATAACATGCTTAACATGCTAAAGGCAGATATATATGTTTTCATCCTGATATGAATCACAACTTTAATGCGTGTAGTATTGGCATTGCTACATAATTTGTCGGTATATTGTTGTAAAACTATCACACAATATCTTAACTATATTGTTAAGTTTAAAATATTTATATTGAAATGAAATTTACGTAGAAATAACACTATTGGGTTTTCAGTATTCAATCTATACTCTATTGTTTTTGTCTTAGCACATTAGCACACAAAGGATTAATAGCGTAGTGCATCATGGGAAATTTACCAATCATGAAAAAACGTTTCTCGAATTACACACTCGAGACCGCTTTAGAGAAAATGTAATTCTTAGGAAAACGATGCATTTTCTTTTCGCTATGTTAATGTCACTTGCATTGTACTAATGGCAATATAGAAAGGTTTGCTTGTGTAGAGATATGTTAATAAGAATGGAGAGGAAATACTGTTCGGGAAGCAAGAAAACAGTAGCATTAGAACTGTTTTCAGGTACTTTTTACGAGCTCACTTTAGTAAATCAGAATAAAATTTGGAGCTGCGTATATACACTTAAAATATTTTGTTCTTTACCTTGTACGTGATGATGATATGTTAGTACTATATCGAAGCTTTATAAATGCCCAAAAAATCATATTGTTTATTCTTTTGCCATGGAAACCTAACTTGGTACTTGGTACCAAGTAAGCAAAAAGGAAACTTATATTCAACTGGGCTACGAGGTAAACAAATACATAGACATTATTTTTGATAAAATCATGGGCATCAATTTTTGGCATATAGAGTTAAGTAACTACATACGACAAAATGGCTTCGCCGACTGCAAACTGAATTCATCGCAACCAGCCAGGCAGGCAGGCGTGTCAACACTGCAACAAGATGGAAATCCAATTCGACATGAGTGAAGAAGCTTACATGTGTATTAACACTCTCACTAATGGCTTTTGGAAAACCTATTTGTATATACAGACATTTTATCTATATACCATAGTATTGACTTGATAAAATTGTGCCTGCATGGCTCACAAATGTTTAATTGAATTCTGTAAATGCTATTGAAATTTAATATTCAAGTTTCTGATACTAGTATTCCCTCTATTGATTAGATTTAAGTTCCTATTTCCCAGTTTGCATCCTACTGCATTTGTATATATTTTGTATTATTTTTAAATAATTGCATATTTGATACAAAAACAACATAAATTTCTGATGGTGAATTTATACAACTCTGCATCACAAAATACGGTTACCAGTATGTAATCGACCAAAAAAAAAACCCCGGCATTATGGTTCTTGAATGTAAGTATTCAAACCATACTTATACATATATAAAGCAGCTGGTCTCGAGACTTTGCCATCTGGTAAATCACCTGCTGCATGTTATTGTGTTGCGATGTTACAAGAAATTATTACACAACTCTGATCCAAATTAGTAAGCATCCAACAGGTCTTTTGTCAATGTAATCAAATAAAGTGTTTGTTCTTTTAATGTTTTACCTTTAATTATAAACAATACACATCACTTCATGTGGATCCCATGCATATGGCAATAACGGAATGAAAAGCAGCTTCGTCTGATACACATATATACTACTACGGTACACATGGTACATGTAAAAGTTCCTTATATGCAATGTCATGTCTCACACCTTGCTTGACATGCGATGATAAATTTGCCTATTACCAATATTGTCACCATTTTAATAATTCATTTTTCACACCAAAATTTGCCCGCGAGGTTGAGTAAACTCACGTGGCAAATTCATGGAGAGCAATAAAATTACAACATTATCACGATTCTGCGAAATTACATTATTGAACAGAATGTTTGTCTGACAAAATCTCAAATTGGGTTACCTCAACGCCATTTTGTCTTATTGCATTTTAGATGGTATTTCCTCTGATATAGTACGTGGGTCTAAATTATCATGATTATTATTGTTCCAATACGGTAACTATAATCTCATGCAATAGACATCCTTATTTTTAATATGATAATTAAACCACAATATATCAAATTAATATCAAACAAAACACACCATCAGATTAATATCAACAAACAACATCATAGATAAATAAAGGGACAGACTATGTTCGGTCAAGACAATAATTGTGACATTGTATCAAGTTCAAAGCCAAGAATACATTTCTAGACTACTGCATAAAATTTGGTTATATATACTTTGAAGCAGCATCAAAAGTGTATCATTAAATTAAGCTGAAATAAGCCTAAATGAGATAATGAAATTGACTTATGGGCTATTCCAAAGTAACGTTTGTGACCGAAAAATTGAAAAATTTCACTTTTAAACATTATATCCACTAGTTTGTTGTTGATAATGGTGCTCACTGGTAGGGTTAAGAGATTTAGATGTTTGAAAATTAAATTATTTGCCAAAATCCTGAGTAAAGTTCATGTAACGTTCGGTAACGTTTGTGACCTCTCACAAAGTACAAATTCTCTGAAGTGTCAACGAGTTTTTCGTTGCGCTTTACACCGATTATGGGTAACATATTTACAAATATTTCATAAAAATTACAAAAAATTCTATCGCCAGGATTTATTTTAATGCATTGGGGTTGGAACGTTTGGTAACGTTTGTGACATTTTGGTGTAACTTTTTGGTAACGTTTGTGACTTTTTTTAATTAAAACATGTGCTCATTCATGCACGTATAGAAAAAATCCAACATTTCTAATTAGAAAATGCTTTTAACCTACCGAGTAACAAACCTATGAATAAAAGAACTGCTCATATGGTCGAATAAAAAAGTTGATTTTTTTGCTTGAAATCAAAAAAGGTTTATTTTTCACTGGAATGAGCCATAAAGATTGAAAATGGGATAGAAATGGACTTCTACAGATTAAAGAATTTCGGCTCCATGATGGTAATGATACTTTATTGTTTTCTGTAGTCGTCATGAGGACATTTTGTACATTATATTAACATCGTCAACATAACAGTACAAAATACAAAAATGGCAAATTACAATAGAATGGAATTTTTATAATATCTAAACAATAAGTGTATTCCTTTAGTATAATATATTGCTTTCGGTTGCCATGGTTATTTATAGGTAATATCGATTGACAATTTTATCCATAGAAACCTTGATCTTGTCTAAAATCAAACAGCAATCACGGTAATGCAATGAATCTTACATTGACTTCTTACAGACAACACTTAGTGATTCTTATTGCTGCTTTTAGAGCACAGTCGATGAGAGTTTGTGCAGCTGGATGATATTGCCCGTTATTAAAACCTCCAGTATTGATTTTTCTTCACTTATGCTTCTCCTAAATACGTATTCAACAGGAAATTACATTTCCCATGATGCTGTGCGTGTGTTATCTTGTCTTGAATTTTCCAGTCCAATATATGAATTTTAATGTACAAACGGAAATTTGAACTCCATGATGCTTTGTAATATCCCAGAATGCTTTGATCGGTCAATATTGTTGATGTATGTTAAACTTGTATGTTAAACTAATACAAACATTTGTTGGGGGGCTGATGCAAAAAAGGGAGGGGCCTTACAATTTTTTGAGGTCGAAAAGGGGGGGGGGGGGGGCGAAAATTTTCGGCGATAATTTTTTTGCATCAGCCCCCTATAGTGTTTGTGAACGGTCCCTTAAAATGAATACTTCTGAACATAAGACTTCGATACCAATGTATCTTTAATCCACTGAAAATTAGCCTACTCTAAAGGTTCGTGTAATTATTCCTTCTCGCTATAGAACTGAGATGCTAATGTACCTTCAGAGCAGTGAAGATTACTCTATATGAAAGTATCAAAGGCTAGGTCCCCGAATGAATGTACATGTTCTAACCCAGTATGTTTTATTCCCATAATTTGCTTTCCCTTTTCTGATCATATAACTTCCAAATATTATGTTCATTCATGTTTTCGCTGTTCTGTACGTAGATACAATTTCTTGTATACATGTTGATATTAACAATCGGCAGATGGTCCCAATTTAGCAGTCATTAACCAAGCACCTGTTCCATATAAGCGTGTAATCATAGATCGTAGAAACTCTATGGTGTAATCGCCAAATTCTTGCCTCTATGACACAAATTATTAATCTTTCGTAAATGTGAAATATGTATTATGAGCTGACAGTGTTCCAATAGCTGACCTCATTTCTTATTTTCTCTGTTAAACCATTTCGTTCGTTTCAAACTTTTAACAAAACTTGAGGATGAGGATTTTAGATAAGGATTTTTTCATTTGTTGATTAATATTAAAAAAATTCTTCTCTTTTATTTATTCAACGATCCGAATTTAAATAACGCCTTTTAATCGTTAATTACCCGCTAATCTTCATGCTTGCAATAAAACGAATACATATGGTGATGAAAGTAATGGTCTTATCTTCAGTAGATAGCCATTATGATTATTTTAGCGAAAATCAGTAATCTGCAATCAAGAAAACCAAATGTTGGGTTAAATTGAAACTCATAACATTGATCAAGATACCCCATCGAAGCCTTTACTATGTTTAAAGCAAAAGATTATCACCATTTCCCATATATAGTCTTTGTCAAAGCTCATCTCAATTCCAATTTTAATCATATAAGTGTTGTCTATAAGAAGTCAATGAAAGATTCATTGCATTACCGTGATTGCTTTTTGAGTTTAGACAAGATCAAGTCCTCTATAATAAACTTCGACGAATTATGTGTTTTTTACTGTTTTGTATATTGAGTGTAGAAAAATGTACACCCCGGCTACTTCACTGATAGAAAACAGTAGTAGTATCATTTTACCATCATGGAGTCGAAAATCGTCAGTCTTCATAGGTCAATTTCATTAACGCATTTAGATCAATTTAAAAACAATTTAATGGTACACATTTCAAATCTCAAATCTTTATTTCCATATATACATATAAAATAAAAAGCAAATCAACGAAACATATCTGCATAATATACTACATAAAATACAAAGGGACAATATGGAGGACAAAGCTGCAAGACCAAGGAGGTCTGTAAATAGCAATGCCCTGAGTAACATAGAAACATGAAAATTACAAGAACATGGTAATAAACTAAACAAATGAGCCCGAAAAGAACATACAAAACGAAGACGGATAGGCCTGAACAACAAGACAAGCAAAGGACCCCAGTGACACGTGAGCAAAAATAGGGAAAAAAGTGATTATTTATATTGTGAGACTATTTGATGGTGCTTCAAAGTGTAAACCGACTTTCATAAATTGCACGAGGATTTTGCTCCTGGCTCATTTTTTTCATTAACGGATTATCAGTTTGTTGAGTGTAAGGTGCAATACTGCACCTTGATGTTTGTTAAATGGTATGTAAATAAAAACTGTTAATAGACGCTAAAACAAAACATAAATCATACATTTATACCTACAAAATGCTTTCGCCGTCTGACAATTACTTTTTATTGCATGTTGCTTTTGCACTTAATAGTTTAAATATACACGTATGTTGTTCGTAAGAAAGACATGTAGGTTCCGAAATGCGCCTTCTTATCGAAAGGCGACACTTGCCGGAACCTACATGTTTCTCTTACGAACATGTAGGATCAGACATGCGCCTCGTCATATCGAAAGACGGCACTTGCCGGGAAACCTACATGTTTCTCTTACGAACATGTAGGTTCCGACATGTACCTCGTCTTATCGAAAGGCGGCACTTGCCGGAACCTACATGTTCTCTTACGAACATGTAGGATCCGACATGCGCCTCGTCATATCGAAAGACGGCACTTGCCGGAA
>JXSR01S069454.1:0-15571 GCA_000969725.1 Ophiothrix spiculata
TAAGAAAAATTATTACTATTCTTATTTTTGAATAAAAAGTTGTTGCAGTACTACAACTAAGCAGACTTGCCCTATAGTCATGTTATTCATGGTCATCATTAGAGAGGTGCTAAAGTAAACAGTGTCCACAACTTTGGTCAAAAAAAAAAATTGTTTGGTTTTCCTCCACAACTTTTTGTGAGCAAGTGCGGACGGGTGTATCTTTTTTTTTTTTTTAGATTTGTTTTCAAATGAAAGTCAAAGCTACACCAAATTATGCCCTCTATAAAGATGCAAATAAGTGTACTGTACCAAAAAATGTCTTCATACAAGTTTAAAAACAGTATTAAAATGTAAACAAAATTAAATAAGCAACTTAAAAAATATTTTCAAAAGATCAAAATTCTCAAAGAAAAAAAAACATTTTTTTGGAAATCTGAAAATTAGGCGCGGTATACTTTGTACAGTAAAAACTTTTTTTCAGTTTCGAAAAATAGGGGCGGGCGTTGGAGGACAACCAAACAATTTTTTTTTTGCCTTACGTAGACCCCAAATGTATGTCTTGCTGTCAGTCCTGTATTACTGCTTTTGTTGTCAGCTGGAATAAACTTTAATATGCTTTGATTTTGATTCATTCTCTAGTAAATGAGCCCCTCTAAATTACATTCTATTTTTGCCACATAATTGTAAATTTTATACTTCAAAATATGTGATTCGAGCTTTCAAGTCAAAATTATATAGTGTTCCAAAATATATCAACAAAAAGAGAAACACAGAATGATTGGAATTCATTGAATATGTTAAAAATCTTGTGACATGAATTGCCTTGCTGTTTTTCATAATAGTCATCATTTTGAAGGTTGGTAGCTCATTTATCTATTTGGATTTACATTTTTTTTTTTTTGCTTTGTTGAGCAACAAGAACTTTGTAGATTGCAGTTTTGTCGCTTTGCAAGTTGAATCCATTTTAACATGAAAAATCTTGTACATCAAATTTGTTGTCACTATCAATAAGGCCTAAAAAACGTTGTTGACTTGCCCTTTAATAGTGTAATTGAGGGTCGGTCGGATCTTTTTTTTCCCTTGAAAATGGACACCAAAAAAACTGAACAAAATAGTTTATATAAATATTTTCATCATTTTGTTCTTTAATTATTCAAGATATATGCTTGGTCCATGCAAATATATAACATTCTGTGAATATTGTTGTAACATCAACCCAAATATCATGATATTTTTACCAAATGCACTGTTGAGTTATTATAAAGTTCACCAAAAAAAAATAGAGAAAATTAGAAAGCAACCCTAAATTTTGCAAATTTTGGGTCGGTCACAAAGGGCAAGTCAACAATTTTTTAGGCTTTATATCAACAACATAATCTGACGACACAACAACAGGATGCTTCAATTTTCAACAAAAATGTTGCATAGTAAAGCGACAAACTTGCAAAACTAGAAAAAAATGAAAGCAGCATTACTTTTTTTTAAATATTTGTTTCATTTTTCGTTTTATGTGTTTTTATTTTCATATGTATATACTTTTATTTGGCATCGAATTCCAAAATGTCAAGATTTAGCAACATTGTTGAACTATAAAAGTAAATTGGCAACATACTTTATCCTGGTCAATAACTTATTACTTTCATGCTCATAACCTTTTCCCAAATTAGGACAAAGAAACAGAAAAGAAATCTAGTTCATCTGGTGAGAACAAAACTGAAAGCAAAGAAAGCAGCGATGAAGCAACTAGCGATGTCAAGCCCTCCACAGAAACTCAGGTAGCTTTGTCACAGCCATTCACTAATAAGTGGTAGTAGTGCTCCTAATTTCCCCTACGCCTTCATACGTAGCATAGTGTGTGAATACTCATGAGTGGGTTTCATCAACTCGTTTTTTGTGTGGGTGATTTTGCCTCTTATGGATGTTAGAGGATAGCTTACATTAACAACATTCTTGGGGATTCTCACTCCTTCCTGCATTAGTACTAGGGCTGTTGAGGACATCAGTAATAATAACAATCAACAACACAAGATACAATCATAGAGATGTAATTTATAATAACAGTTTGTAACTTAATGTGTCCTGGCGAAAGTAGATTATTTTGTCATCTTTCATGTATACCGGTACATCATTGCATTTTTCATTTTTATGTACTTGTATTTAAAAGTATAGTTTAGAGATGCATCAAAAAGTCAATAGAATAGTTGCTTGCAACCAGTGTTCCTGGTTTTTGAGCTTGCACCAATTCGAGCAATATGGACAAATTCTAAGAGGTGGTTACGGCAAAATTATGAGCTGAGGCTGAAAATTGAGCAAATAAAGCCAGGAAAAGAATCTTTTTTACAGATTTTCAGAACGGCCTTGGCAGGAACACTTATTGCAACCTTAGGTAGTTGTATAAACACGGGTGTGAGAGTTCAGCTTTTTAGCTGATTTCAGCTTTTTTATGCCTTCAAAAGAGTCATAATTTCAGATTTTCTTTCATTTTCAGTCTGTTTTGAGCATTTTGTCACTATTTTCAGCTATTTTCAGCTTTTTGTATCACCTGGCTCTCACACCCCTGAAAAAAAACAGGGTCTGTCAAGTTACCACCTGTTTTCTGATTGGATTTTAAATTGACAAATCATTTCATTGAAGTAATATATCATACGCATTTTCATTCTTAGTTTCCTTGGTAATCTTTACATCTTATTTCATTGTCATCCATATTTACAAGTATAATGGTGTAGGACTTTTTTTTTAAATTTTCACACTAAAATGTGACCTGTTCTAACTAGGCAATGAAGATAATCAGATGTACTAGTGGTCATATGATATACAACCCTTTTCTTTAAAAATATTTGTTTACACAACTTGTGTTATGATCAATTCTCATTTTGTATAACTTTTATTTAGCCCAAAGACCCACAACTCAGAGCAAAACTACAACAATTATTTGTCAGTCAACATCAGTCAGCAGCATTGTCTTCATCCAAGGAAAATACAGAGGATGAGAAATGCAAGCCTAACCAGAAGAATCTCAAGAAAGAGCAATCTAAACTGATGGGGGTCAAAGTCGATGCAACTGAACCTATTCAATCAGTTCCAGATGAAACTCCTCAAGAAAATAAGGATCTTGAACAAGACACAGTTGAAGTAGATACACCAAATAGACTAAAGAGGAGAAGATTGCGATCTCAGTCAGGAGATAAAGGAAGCTTACAGAGTCTTTCTCAAAGCAGTGTAGAAGATATTGCTGGGGATCAGAAAACTGATGGATTTACTCCTGATAGACCGAAGAATACGGGTCTCTCAGCAGAAGTGGAACAGAGTCCAGATCAGCGTAAGGTACTGACCAAGTCATATTCATTTATGCATCTCAGCAATGTTGACCTGATTTTAATTCCTGGTTCAATCTCTAAAAGCATAAGTTGGATCAGTGAAGATGTTTTAGACATTTGTGCGTTTGTGTAAAGCAAAATGTTAGTAAGATAATTTTTATTACGGACATTGTACTTCACCATCACAGAACGGTTTGATTTTTGCCATGTGTCATATTTTCAGGGAAACTCGGGTAAAGGTCTTTCTAATGAAGCAAAGAAGAAACTTATGAAGGAAGAAACAAGCAAAGAGGATGTCAAGGTTAAAGGTCAAGAAAATAGTATGTCACCTATTCATGAAAGGAGAGGCGTCAATATTCCATCAGTTAATATCACGAAGGATGCTTCTTCCCCTAAGCCCACAAACAAAAAGGATGATGATGATGATAGAGAAATGGCTACTCCAAAAAGTGCAAAGAAAGACTTCAAGAAGAAGAGAGGGAGACCTGCTAAACTGACATCCCCAAAGCAAAGAAAGACTCAGGTTTGGAGTTCATCTCATCTGTGTTACTTGACTGTTCAATTTGTTACCTATCATTTCAATTACGTCATTGTTGCTGTTAACCCTTGTTGAACTCCATCATGTTATCAAAGACTAACCACATTGTTTACAATAATGCTATGGTCACATAACAACTGGCCGACCGATGTCTGGTAATAGGAAGGAAGTCGTAACGCCAAAGCATCAGTATGACATCGATAGATGCTTGCGTTGCCCAGTCAGTCATTGGTTGACCGTCGATTGTTATTGGACCATAGTGAAGACATCAATAACAAGCCGCAAGATTTTAACTCAAATTAAGTTATTGCGGCATGCTTTCGACATCTATGGCTCACGGACACCACCCACTCTCCACGAGGACGTCGGTTACAGGCCGATGTCCTGTCAGTGTCTGCTGAATTTTAACATGTTATGATGCCATAAACACATCATAAACAACACAGCAAGGTTATGTGACCAGGATATTACTGTGTAAAACTGGTGATGATAGGGAATAGTGTCCAGTCAGCCATTTCTTACATTTGGGATGTCCTTGCATCAGACTTTGAAATTTTGATTTGTTTAGAAAAGAAATACATTATGCCCACCAAAAATGTGACCCTAATACAATATTTTATGTGGGACCAAAGTATGCGAAGAGGACATCAACAATTTGACCCTAACCAAAAACACACTGTAAACCCAAGCCCCTCAACACTTTTTGATGGAACTCAGTTTGTATATAATTTTTAGAAAGTCACTTGTTTCAAAGTTTTGTATAAACTGCAGGCTTCTTGCAACCCTTGGAAGCTGGGAAAAAGTGTTCATTGGGCACAAGGTTGAATTTGAATTAAGTAACACTTCATGTAGGTTGTTGTGGCAGCTGTCTAACAAGTAGAAGTAGTTACAATGAAGCAACTAGTAAAGTGAAGTACTTTTCAAGATTTTAGACTTCTTGATTAACATCATAGTAATTGATATCTCAACATTGTTTAAACCAAAGCGAGTACTATTCACAAACAAATGCAGAAAATTGTTTTAAAAATACTGGAGTAGATTTTATAATGATTTTGTTTATAATCAGAATTACATATAAGTTTATTATTGCTTGAATATTTATTTTGCCAATTTTCTTTCTGTTCATAAACATTTAATTTCTTAAAAATTTGACTACATGGCTTGAACATTATGTGACCATCCAGTACATACCTCTTGTCAAATTCATTTCATTGCAGGTTAAAAAAGAACACACCTTTAGCTTTAAAATGACACTTTTTTAAAATTCATACGACACCTAGAACTTGAGTTACAATAATTATTCAAGTATGACATGAAACTGAGAAAACATTTTAAACACATTTCCAATACAGATACATTGAGAAAATAATAGTTTTTAGATATTTTGGAGTTATAAGGATATGATATTTGCTATGATTTGATGAACGCATGACTATTTCAAATCTTTCTAAGTCAGAATTTTGCCAGAATATGACTTTCATGTGTATTTTGTTTCATAGCTCAAAATGAAAAATGATGGAGGTTTATGATGAATGTTCGCATATTATTTCTTAGTATAGTATGTAGATATGTAGAAATGTCATCTTTGAGTTTTTATTTTGTAGAATTTTCATTTGTCATTATTTATTTCTCTTCTGCAATGTATCTCTTTAATCTATACTTGCTTGCACTTTTAACACTTGATATCACATTTACTTTTATGGACCATTTTGATGATTGCCATCTTTCTGCATGATGACGTTGCACACATGCAGCTTTATCATGCAAACAAATTAAACCTAGCTTTCACCATTTGATGTTGGCACTAATACAATTTCAAGCCAGTGTGTACGGATATTTGTGCCCCGTCATATCTAAAGGTATAGTAAATTACGAGATACGGGCCATTGAAGCTGAGCATAGTCAAAAATCATGTCCAAGGTGGAATTTCTAATTTCATCAGAAACGTTACTTTTGAAGTGTATTCTATCATATTAATCAGGTTTCAACATCCAAAACATAAGACAAATGTTTTAAAAAACGAGATAAAATCCTTTCTCCATTCAAGTTTTACCAGTACAGAAACTTTAAACTCGATTTTCTCAGAACCATAGTTTTCTGAATCAGCCCGATTCCGTTTACCAATTTGGATGTAACTTTGCAATCGAACATCCAATAACCAAAAGCAAGGTGTCATTTTAAAGCTTAATCTATAATCTATCAGATGAGACCAAATTTTCATTTTAGGTACCTTTCGATATGACGGGTCACATTTGTTATAACAGACTAAATTAGTGCAATATCAAATAATGGTGAGATTAACTTGTGCATGATTAAGTGGGCAATTTCATCAGCATTGAAGCTGTGTGTGTCATCATCAAGTAGAAGGGGACTATTTATGCAAAAAGTATGAAGACAAAAACAGGAATGAGAGTTTGTGAAGTATTCATTTTCCGTGATGTAGTTGCTTGTATCTCTAACATGATTTACATTGAAACCTCTATACACAAAATCAATTGCTCCTATGGGTTTATTATGGAAAATCATACTTCGAATTTTCAAGATTTATAATTTTGACAGGTTTTGGGTTAAGAGTTTCACTGCAACACCATGACTAACAAAATACTAACATGGTCGCCTTGTTTTGCGTTATTATTATTATTATTATAGTTTTCCTAATATTTTGTTTCTAACATTCTTATTAAATTTATATATATACTCTTAGCTAAAACAACCCAAACATGTTTGATTGCCTTTTCATCACATGCATTTCCATATAATTCATTTACATTTACCCCATTGATTATAATTTTACACATTAGATTCACCTAAACTCTTCATTCAAACGCTGTTAATATTAAGGAAATCATGAAGATATGACTCTTCCTACAGAATACAGTAAATGGAAACAAGTTTAGCAATGTTTAGATTGGGAGTATATATTCGCCATCGTTTGAAAATGATGTTTCCAGAGATTACAGTATTTCAAATAAGTTTTACAGTATTTCAAAGAATTTCAAGACATGTCATTAAAATACCTCAGAAATTTGACCCCCTCATCAGCATTTTAGCATATAAAAACAAGTTTCTATTTGCAATAACACCACTTGTTTTCAATTACAGTATCGCACATATGAACACAAGTTTTATTTTAGCAATAACAATTCATTTCAATCTCTGCAGTTTAGCTAATTCACTATTCAATTTGTTTTTCAGTAAGGCCAAAAAAATAATTGTTGTGTTGCTCTCAAGTGGAAATTCTGAAACATTGAATCAGCATTGAGTCAGTCGGTCAGAAAATATATATATTTTTGATTTTATTAAAGCATCCAAAGTGCCAAATTTGGATGCTTTTTCCATTATTTTCAATATATTTTCTCAAAAAACACAGAATCTGAACAAAATTGTGTGCTTCCCTGACCCTAATATTGTTTTTCACATTTTTGACTAGGGTTGGTCACTGATGGCAACAAAACAATTTTTTATTGCCTAATGTGAAAACTTACTCATTCAGTTAGCACATCAATATTACCAAACGCGAGGTTTCCGGTTAATGATTTAATCAATGAAAACATGATTGTTTCTATTGTTGCTTGGCCGTTTCTTTTACCTTTACTTAGGAAGACATCATCCAGGCATGAGAATCTTCCTGATTTTTCAGGAATTCAGGATTTTTTACCTCAAAATCTGTGGTCTCTGAGTTCAATGTGAATTTGAATTGAATTTTTGGGGGGGAGGTTGACCTGAGGTGACATTATATATGAAGGAAATGTCTTGATAATTAAATGAAATACTGATTTTTAACCCCATATAGGATATTTTAATAACTTTGTATAGTAGCCAGTTAGTTAATTTTTACTGCATGAAATGGCCTTTCAGAAGGTGCCAAAATCAGTTAGCTTTGGAGGACCCCTATAAGGCGGTCCCCTGGACCCCAGTCGATTTGTGCTCCGCTCACTATGCTTTCTTTTCCTGCTTTTTTTCAAGCAATCCATTCTCATGCCTTCATCATCAGAGAAAATATTGTTTTCAAACAAAAGAACACGTTTTAACTCATGAGGGATCTCCCATATCTTAAAAATGATGTTACATAATACCAAACTAAAGGCTTCAGTATTCGATCCTCATTTTGAGTTTTAAAATGACAATTTATTGATGTAATTCACATTACATGTGAGTTGTACTCACTATGCACTTTAAAAACATCTAAGAAGAAACCCAACAAACACTTAGTCTGTGTCCCTTTATTCACATCTCTTTCAGGACCTTCCTAAACTAGACCTAGATGATGTGAGTAAGATTGATGCTGCCGAGGACTCGGATGCATCTAACATTCCAACTGAGCCGCCATCTCCTAGTAGACCAGAATCAGAAACAAGAGGCAAGAAAAAGTCCAGAGGTAGACCATCAGCAAGGAGAAGTGGTCGCACAAGGGCACGGACACAAGGGGTGAGGGTTCATCAAATCAGTCAGTTAAATAAGGTTGCACATCATGTGTGTGTAGTGCATAATCTTTGTGGATCTCCTGCATGCCACATGATAGAAACATACCTCCCTGTATAACTTAACATGGGACACGCATAGCTTAGCGGTATAACGTGGACTCTAATCATCATGCATTGTGGGTATTCAAATCGAATTTGTCTTCCGGCAGCTCAAAATTTAGTCAATGGTTCGTTTCCGTCAAAATCTTGCATACAAATTTTTCCGTAGCAAATTTATTTTATTATTATTGAAGTTACATTGTATATGTTTGGTCAAGGATTGTTCCCAGCTCAAATATAATTTGATTTTCAGGCTTCATGGTGTAATGATCATCCATTAAAAGTATGCAGCTTATTTTCCAATCAGTTTTATCTTGCTGACACTAACAAAAAGGTGCATATCTCATTTTCCAGTTCATCCTCTTTCTTTTGCCTTTAAATCTGACTCATTACCTTTGTTTTACCAAAAGTGTAGATTGATTTGGCTGTTCTTGGAGTCCTAAGTCAGTTATGTGTGCAACACTATAAAGGTAACCATAATTCATTTCAATAATTGGATAGAATGTAGGCACTGACCTTCCCATGCCACACATTATAATACTACCCTATGTCGTTGTTTCCCCATTAGGATGGAGAGGATGGTGAAGATGACAGTCGTCGACCCAGCATTGGAGATGATGACGGTAGAGATGAAGCACATAGTGAGACGGCTGAGTCAGAGGAAACAGAGAGGCCATCAGCTGAGAGTGATCGTGATGATGCATCATCCATCGCTGCTGGCTCACTACAACAGTCACTTTTTGTAGATTCATTACCTGGAAGCCCATCATCAGTAACCACGTAAGTGTCAATGAGGGAATCATTAAGCCTTTGTGCATGGGTTTAGTGAGAAATTGTTTTGCACTGGCCTTAGTTCATTTCCAAGTTGTGACCATTATGGAACGAACACACAAACATTATTTTACGCTCAAATGCCCATTATTTTATAACATGTACTGTTAATGTTAACGTTTAGTGATAATTTGTTTTTGATTTGATATGCAAGGAAATTAGCAATAGCTCCATTTTATTCACAAATATGCAAATATTATTTAGAGAATAAAAGATAAGATTTATTGTTTTGCCTGTCATCTATCGTCTCATAATGGATGGTGTACTTTATTTTGAGTAATAGGCTCCCCCGCAGGGGTGTTGTGTATTACGAAAAAAACCAAAGTCAATTATTTTCCAAAATAACAATGGACATCTTTACCAGAAAAGTGCACACTGCTATTCAAACATGAAATATTCCAAATCAAGTAGAGCAGTATGTGTTGTGTGTGTGCGTATATCTACATAGCGCTCGTCACGCTGTCATTTTCAATACGTGGCTCCACTGCATTTGACGCTGAATGCACTGTCTTTATTGCCTCATTATGGAAAGCTAAAATTCCTTATTAGGTACAACACTCAGTGATTAAGAATTTTCTGTCATTTATGAATTATGAATTTCTTTGTTTTTTGTTGCACAGAGAGCATGAGCATGACCACGCCTACAAGATATGGCGGAAGGCAATTATGTTGGTGTGGAGGACAATAGCTGCTCACAAGTAAGTTACTATTGCTTCTTGATGTGACAATAAAGCAAATTAATATTCTCCCCTTTTAGGGTCGATATAGAGGGAAATTTGTGTCTATGATTAGAACATGATTTTTAATCTGATTTAAATACTGTATTGTTTCTAATAGAAGCCCATGGGCGGTGACATTTCTTGAAGGGTGGGCCATTATTAGAGACCAATTTTCAACCTCAAAATTCGCACAAAATCGCTAAGTAAGCTTAACATGGCCCCCGATAACCCGGAAGTACTGACAATGTTTCATCATTTCCGGGATCGCGACCTCATTGGTACCGTTTCCTGTTACTAGCGATTGTTGGTTAAAGCTTAATGATGCTCGAAAATTCTACAAAATTGAATGTTTTTTGGCACTTCTCTTTGAAATTTTTTGGGGTGGGTGTTTAATAGAAACTGGGCGTCTATTAGAAACAATACAGTAGTTGCTTTACTGGTTGTGCTACTGCAGTTAGATGGTAATGAAGCACTATACCCAATTATAGAGGAGCTTAAAATCTAGTCTTAGCTCAACAAGGGAAGGAATATTTATTTACTGATGATTATAGTGCAATGGAATCATTGAAGATTTTAAAGTGGCTGAAGTTATGAAACAGAATAGATGACACAAAGTGAAAATGAAAATGTGATTAGAAGTTCTGATGCAGGATGAATCCATTCACTATTGTCTTGGAAGAATCAATTGCAAGAGGGCTTGCTGGCACAGCATTTATAAACCTGTTTATTGTGTATTTGGTTCAAAGTGCTTGCTGGGTTGATTCAACTGGTTGCGACTGTCCATATAAATATGTAGGACTTGGAAGTGTTAAACACAAGACTGCTATAAGTTATTTCACTCAATACACTGGCTTCATTGGAGCAAGCTTTCATTTTTAAAGGTCTCCATGGCATTTAACAATGTATATTACACCATGACAGTACTATCTTATTTTTATATGTAATGATTTTATATAGTCAAAATGTTAGTGCGTACAATTAGCAAGGCAGTTGATGACAATACTGGAGGTCCCTAGTTTCAAATCGTCATGTGAGTGCAAGAAAGTCGTATCTGTAATAGCTGCCATTTGTCATTCATTTTGATTGCACACTGTATATTATCCAGTCTTTGGTCAGTGGTTCACCTGAAGAACCATTTCAAGAGCCACTGACATATGGCATGGAAATTTAGAGGGATTTTTCATATTCTAGTGACTAGGCGTTAAATAAATATAACTTAAGGCAGCCATTGCAGATACGACTTTCTTGCACTCACATGACAATTTAATCATGCTTGAACTTTTCTTGGACAGGGAACTATAGGGCTTATTGTTGGTGTTCTATATGAAACCAGGAGGTATAATAGTGCACTATTTAAGTGTCCTTCATTTACTTTCTTGTATTGATTTTGATTCCTTTCCTCAACAGATATGCCAACATATTCCTGCATCCTGTAACCAACGACATAGCACCAGGGTATTGTGATATCATACATAGAAGAACAGATCTCACCAAAATCAAGAAAGGGATTGAAAGCGGCACGATTCGGACAACCGAACAATTCCATCGCGACATCATGTTAATGTTCCAGAATGCTATCATGTATAATAACAAGAGCCATGATGTGTATAAAATGGCAGAAGACATGCAGAAAGATGCCGTTGTATATATAGAGGTATGAAAAGTTATGGTTGGTGAATATTCAGGGTACATGTACTTTTTCCCAAAAATTACCTGGTTTTTAGGAGTAGGCACTGATCACACTCTCATCCCTCTAGCTCAGTTCAAACTTTTGTATATAGAGGTATGGACAGTTTTGATAGGTAAATATCCGTATCCGGGGTACATTTCCCCTCAAATTACCTTGTTTGTAGGAGTACTGATCACATTTTCATCCCCTCTAGCTCAGTTCAAAGTTGGAAAGTTGTCATACAGATATGAAATACCAGACTTTTTACATGTATACCACCTGGTTTAATGTTGGCATCGGCTTTGTAGCTCAAATTGGGATATTTGGGTGTGCTTGAGAAAATCGATTCACCTGCACCCATCCAACGCTAGGTTATGCTCCATTTTGCCACATTGTAATGAAATGTTGCATTGTTTTCACATAATAATTTGAAACAAATAGGCATGAAAAATGAGGCTTTTTTTCAAAAATTAGATATTGTGAATTTATAAGGTTCATTTTTTAACACTTTCTTGTAGCACCAATTTGACTCTAGCAATACAAACCAAAATATTAAAACTGTTTTATTAAATGATGGTCCTTTATTTAGCCAATGCATTTTAGAATGTGTTGAAAATTTCAAGCTTGTACCTTTGATAAAGAGTAATACTATTATTGACATAATTGCTTTTCAGGAATTCATCTCCACACAGTTATTAGTTCAGCAACCAGATTCAGTGAAAATGCTGAGAAGTAAAGATGGTGGATCAAGACGATCAGAAACCGTGCCGGCAAAGGTAGGTTGGAGTTTTCTGTCACATCAGAAGAGAGATAAGTTTCCAGTGGCGCAGCCAGAGTTGGAGTGACGGGTTGCAGTTTCACCCCAGTCTTTCATTTGTTGCTAGAAAAAGGTAATCTGTTGGTAAATTTGTACCACTGTCGGAAATTTGAAGTCGAAGAGAAGTTTGACGTTGTATTTTGTACAATGGCAGTTTTGAGTAAAATTTGAAGCAATTTGTTTGAAAAACTGCAAAAAATGTTGCAAAATTGACTTCATAGCCAAGATTCCTGAGAAATTAAGACACAGATGAGTTTGTGGAGCCATTTTTTTTTTCTTTGGTTGTCAGTTTTCAAAAGCTAAGTAGAAAAAATTTGGGTCTACCTTTTGAGTCTCATATGTTGGTTGTCGGTCGCCAAAAAAAAAATTGCACCCCCAATATTGAAACTCTGGCTACGCCACTGTAAGTATCATTGTCATTTGGATTTCTGAGCCTTTTTTATTACAATTTTATTGCTACTAAATATGTGTAAACAAGTGTTCCAGTAAAATCTCTACCAAAATTATTTTAACATGGCATCAACTTATGAAATCTGTATGAACATGCTTTGTTAATAGCATACTTACAAATTAAAATATTAAAAATGCAACCCCAGTTGCCTGCCTTGAACAAGCAGCTTTGAACAGGTGCCATCATCATAAACCAAAATATTCAGGTGTTCCGTGGTTAACCAGCATTTGGGTTTTGAAGCTGCAAGGACAATTCTCAAATTTGTCCCCATCCAAGCCCACATACAAGTAGGCTCAACCCACATTGATTTCCTGTTCTCACTGTCGCAATAAAGCACTCCAACTCATACCAAACGCCAATGTGGTATCGAGCCCAATTCCAAAGATTTTTATTTTTTTCATCTTATTTTTCAATAGTAATCCAGACCACCCAATACCAGTAAATACCAGTGAACTTCTCAGTGAGTTAAAGCTGGTTTCAGAGTTGCCTGTCGTGTGGTCGTACGACCAGCGTGACGTCAAAAATTGAAAGTGCGCAAACTCGACCTTGTCGCATTTCAAAAATTTTGCTTGCTGTACGACAAGCCGATATATCGATTACCCTGTCGTGATGGTCGCAACAACACAATATTTTGAGTTGGAATATATTCAACTTTTCTTGCGACAGATCATTGCGGCTAATATACAACTGCTTGAAATTTTTTTGAATTTGTTCATCGCTCCACAATAATTTTGCTAATGTTTCTATATCCTCAATCAACCATGTTGTACTGACAGTGCCCTTATTTTGGACAGTAGTGGCTATGAGTGTAGGTGTAGCTGTATTGTAGGCCTACTTATTTTATGCTAAAGCTTAAAATCAGGTGTAAATATCAAGCAAAATGATGTTTGTTGGCGCAGATACAAAAATGTAAGGTAACATTATTGACATTTGCCATGTTTATAAGGTTTAAAAATACAGCTAGCCTGTCATAGGTCGTAACACAACAGCCAACATACTTCCGGTATTATGTGAGCTTGGCCCCACTTACGATGCATGGACACGTTCTCACTAGGAATTTGGTACCATGTCTGGCGTCCTGGTACCGAGACTACCTATATTCTCCGAACCAATCTGGGATGTAGGTCTAAACCAACTTAAAAAGCATTCTTACTAGACAAGGAAGTGGCCTCGATGCAGTATCGAGTACCACGACCTAGAACAAAACATCACACTAATAACGTGCCCTGAGACTACTTTGTGATATACAGTTTGTTTCTTTTGACTTTTGCAGGAAGAGAGTGAGAAACAAAGAAGAGGATCAGCAGAAGCAGAGACGTCAGGGAAAAAGAGACGCACAAGAGCAGATGAATACTGACATCAAAAATAAGGACAGACTGTTAGTGGACAGCACAGTACTCAGACTTTGGACAAATCAAGGAATCAGTACTCGCCTCTTGCTTGTTCTTGTGTTCAAAGCTGAGTTATTGCATCTCCATGTTTTGAAAACAAGCGTATTAATTTTGTATGATCTACACAATCAGAGTGTGCATTTTATTTCGTATGGACATGATGATCATGTTTCAAGTTGCATTTATTGCAAACTTGCAGTGATCTTTACTGCAAATCCCCTTTGTACAGAGCCAGAAAATGTCTTACACACACGTGGAAATTGTCATGGGTACAAAAGTACTCAGCCTCAATGAGCAAAATTCAAGACTAGCCATAACAATAGGGTTAACATGATGGTCAATATATGAGTACTGATTCCCTTTTCAAAATCTTTGGTACAGAGGAAATTTCTAACACTTGATACTGCAGTGTTCTACAACATGATTTAACAAATATTCCATAGTGATACTAACTTCAGAAGATTCAATTTTATGAAAAATGGTACAGTAATGTCATATTTGTTTTATCCAATGCTTTTGATCATCTACACTCCTATGTTTTATGGGAACCAGCACATCTGGGTTTTGTTTGGAGCAAGTGTTGGTTGCATTAAGGTTATAGACTCACCAAGTAGGGACTCTATTCATCGCCCTAAGAAGGAGTATAATTCGCACAGGGGACCAACAGCTAAACGTGACTTCTGAACCACAAAGAAATTAGAGTTAAGTTTCTTGTCCAAGGAGATGTGGTCCATCTTGGAGTCAAACCCAGAACCTCTTATTAGGAGTCCCGTACTCTAACCGCTCGGCTTTATGAGCGTAGTGACAGGACCTCAGTGTGTATAATTGAGAACTGATATATACACAAAATTTGTTTGGTTTTGTCATTTAGCAGGGGTAGAATTTCGTTTGCGCATGCGCGAAATCCAGGTGGACTCCCCTTGGATACAGTTTGCGTGAGTCTTTGGACTCTCTTCTATTCAGTTTGCGTGAAATATATTACAGTTTACGAGAGTCTAGCTGGACTCGCTATGGTTTTGTTTGCGCGAGTGGACTCTCGGACTCGCGCCGAAATTCAAGCCCTGATTTAACAATGATGAAGAAAGTTCCTCATTAAATTTATTGTGTTTTCTGATTTAATAAACACAAGACTTCTCAAGTGAAAAGATAAACAATCTAAAATATGCTTATGGTTACAAATGATTTATTGTTTAAGGGGGTGATAGTGTTACGCAATCCTGTGCTCAGATATCCTTGATCCTTAAGACTATACTATTTTGAAGAGCAATAAGGGTCACTGTAAATCCATCTTCCACCATGGACAGAAAGTCCAGATGTTTTAGATAAATTTAAG
>JXSR01S069456.1:0-11079 GCA_000969725.1 Ophiothrix spiculata
TTATGATAGCTAGCTAGCTGACTTTGTACATGTTTTTACGGACAACTTTTTTGTTTTGTTTATTTTTTTGCAAGGCATGTAAAAGGCTTGGTTTTGACCATGCTGTAGTATAATACACAAATTGGTTTTTTATATGCCTACACTTCTTAACTACATACATCAAATTGGACTTTGCCGTAAGCAAAATCCTTGTTGGATGATCCAGGTAAAATCTACGTGGCTAATATCGCATTAATGATTATATCAGAGCATCCTTTTCAACACATTAAGGGGTCGCTTCAAAACTCAACTGGCAGTTGCCTGTTGGTTTTGGGCGGTTCAACCAGAATAAACAATAGCCAACCACCCAAGCCGGCCAATCTGCCAGTTTAGGTTTGAAGAGGCCCTTGAGACATCACTGTAATCAAACCTGCAATTTAGCTCCATGTAAATAACTCATTTTGAATGAGGGTGCAGTCAAGTATATTGATGTCAGCAACTGTGACCCAAGAAAAGGTAAATTAGGGTTGTTATTGAGCTTAAGATTTAAGGGTGAATCAGGTTTGTTTTTTTAAAGAAATAAGAGTATTTTTTCAAACTCTCTTGTGTGAAAACACTGTAAAATCCACATTTGGACGACATTTGGGGGAAGTCACAAAATCCAAATTTTGTCTTCAAAAGAAATCACCCTTTAGGGGTATTTAGAAAAACTGTGGTTTATTATCAATTTTTATTATCAAATTTGCTACAAGAATCTAAGACCAGCCATTATCCTGAGACAGTCAAATGGATGAAAATCTGACAACACAAGGTTCAGTGTGCAAACTAGGTGGTACCTGACATCAAGAATTGTCAATGGACAACCAACAGAGATGCAAATACATTTTGATGACTTGATATAAACACAAGGGGTGCCTTTATGTCAAATAGACTACTTTCGAATGGCCATAATGCACGCTGAAAAGTTCCGTACAAACGGGTACTGTGTGCAATTGACCAAATCGCTATGCTGTGCGCAACTGACGTCACAACGAAACATGCACACAATGTGGTGATATGGTCAAATGTGTAGAGTACCAGTATGCAGCAGTCTATTAAAAAACAAAGAAAAACAGTCTTGGTTTCCTTTTTCAAAGAAAAACAGTCTTGGTTTCCTTTTTTGTCCTCTTTCTGCTCCTCTTCCCATGTAGCAGAGTATGGCCTGCTCATGATCTAGCCTAATTAACACATTACATGGACGTAACTTTGTTTTAAAAACAAATAGACCAAAGTTACAAATTCTGGTTATTTTGAAATATCCAAACAATGTTGTTTTATGCCCATTTATAAGTTCACCATATACAAAGCTTAAGGGGACAGGCTATATTCGCACAGGATGGAGTGCCAAACTCTCTTTCAGAGCGATAGGGCCAGACTCCACAATTGTTTATAAAGCGGTGAGGGAATAACCACACCTCCTTGCCCAAGAGTCTGTTACCTTCACAGCCTTGAAAAATGGCAGAACCTGTTTTGACAGCTGGGTCGAGAGGAACACATAACGGATAAGTGTGTTGCTCATGGACACTAAGACGTAAAAAAAATTGTTTGGCATAAACAGACAAGTCTTTTGTCAAATTAAAGTATTTGGGTTGTAAAAAGCACTCAAAGTGTATTTTTGCTTTTCCAGAGTACAGATGTGCGCCCTGGGTTATATATGCTTTCTTTGTTATTCTCATGTTTTTAATAAAGAATGATTGAATAATAGGCCTACCTATCGTTAACTTTTGTGTATGTTACGCCTCTCAAACAATTTTTTAGGCCTAAAAATGCAACCAACAAGCTTTGAACCCTCGACTCTCAATGCCCTGTGATCAAGGGTCGGAGACTTACACTGCAAGGCTACATGTGTCAGTACTAACCATATACAATACAAAATTACAAGTAACATTTATAGCTCAATATATCAAAAATAGTCCATTCTTTGTAAACACTCTAGGCCTATCTTAATCTTGGAATTAAAATTTCCATTCTTTAATTAAGCAGAGCAGTCAACCAGTATCAACTATCAAATATGTTGGTTGGTTTTTTTTGCTAGAATGTCAAATCCAAAACTGTCAGTTATAAATGTACTTTGTAATCATACAACAATTGAGGACCCTAGAACTAGAAGGGGGTTAAGTCACATTGAGTACAAACTAAGAAAACGGCACAAACATAAAATCATTTGTGTAGTCTTGAATGACATTGCTGTATTTCGCAGTGACTTTTACGCATGTTCTGATCATCAAATTACTACAAAACTTTTACAGAATGTAGAAATGAGAATTCTGTAGCAGGAAATTGACACAACTCAATTTTCAAGATTTTGTGACTTAACCCCCTTTTACTTCTAGGGCCCTCAATTATAAACAAAATCAAAAACATTCATTGCACAACAGCCTTTGAGCATTACAACAAAAATTAAATAAATTTACAAGACAGATGAACAATATTTGGAACAAAAATTAAATAAGGCAAGGTAAACTCCTAACTAGGCTAAAGCCGTCATCAGTAACAGATCAACCTGACGCCACAAATTAAAGGGTCTACCTCACTTGACCGCACATGGACTGCTACTATTGTTGGCTGCTTAAATGATAACAAACGATTAGTTCAATGTACGTCAATGCAAACCATTCATTATACTAAGCATCCTATTTATCAAGTTCAAAGTTACGACAAAAACAGTGTTTAGGTATGCGTGTGAGCTAGCTCACTTTGTATTTATCCTAAATGAGCGCTGGATTTATGGCTCTTTTCAAAACAGATGTGCTATCTAGAGCAAGAATTGGAGTCTTTATGTCAGCTTAGCCCAGATTTTGTGTCAGCAAGACATTTGTCATTTGGCAATTTTGACATATTTGGGGAACCTTGAACCTTTTTAATTTTTAATAATCAAATTGAGATTATTGATATCTAGAGTTTGCATAATAATAAACTGGTTATACCTAATGGTCATTAATTACTTGATACATAAGCTACCGGTATCATTAAATAGAGTCTAGGGTAGGATCAAAGGTGTCATAAATGGCTTCACCCATAAAAAAAAATTACCAAATTAAATGCTGACATTTTAACAATTTTATTACATAAGCTGTTTGTTGTCGTATTGGTAGTGACCTTTTTGACAATTTGAGTAAGATAAAAGGCATGGGGTAAGAACTAAGGCACCGATAAGGTACACTGTGTGTGGGGTAAATTGCTAAAGCATTTATCATTTTTATGTGGATACTACTTGAAAATATATTTGAGTCTATAGAATCCGAATGATTCTGATTTATATATTTATTACCCCTTTCTATGAAGGATAGGATTTACTTTCAAAAAAATAATAAAACTAGACTCATCATAACAACAGTGAGTTGCGACCCAATCACTGGGCCTTCTTCAGACTGTGCAGAGATGCGTCAGATTAATTAACAAGAAAGGGGTTGTGAAACAAATTCCTTGCCGATTATCACGTGACCAATCTTACGTCAACGCGTACGCACAAGCAGCATGCGAGGTGCACTAACATATCAAGTTGATTCTACATGTACATCCAAAAAATATACATAGATGTACATTCCAAGCTCTCGAGTAGTTTTCCCCATTATATTTCTCTGTGTAAGCCAATAGCAGTAGCTTACACCTCAAGGGATATGATTTATTCCACTATTAGAATTTGATACTCATTTCAACCACAGTGAAATAATAATTTCAATAATATCTTTATTGCCACTTATGAAGGGAGGCAAGTTAATGTACTTCAACTATTTTTCAGCTGCTATCTTCTGACTTTAAAGTCCGTACAAGGGGCACCCACAAATTGGTGTGGAAGGGCTGCCAAATTATACAAACACTAAGCTGATCTTTTTGTGTAACTTCATACCATTGCATCTGATTATCACACGTACTGGTTCCAAAATATAATTTAATATGTGACCTCTAATTCTGAGCATTATAATTATTTCTTAGTTAAATACACTGCCCCTTAATACAGGCATTCACAAGCATAGGCACATAATTTTTCCATGCCCTATGGCTTAATTTCTGGGTAAACACTGTCTCTGAAGACCGTTCTTTTTCTTCCGTAAGGATTTTTCCCTTTACACATAACACTTGACATTCGATTCTGATTAGTGTTCCTGCTAAGGCTTGGCGTCCAAAGACATTCGCTCGCTTGAGTGACATTCGCTCTTGATGTTCGCTCTGACTTATTCGCTAAAATGGAGAGTGAAATGTCGCTCTTATAGTGTGAATATCATTTAAATCGATGAAAGCGAATGTCACTTGTGCATGTTGCAATGCTGTGGTTATTAAATAAATGAACCAAAGAATATTTGGAGCGACCTTCGCTTCCACTTAATCTGAAGTGTAGAGAAAGTCGTGATATTTGTTAAGCGAATTTCGCATCCCATTTGAGCGAACTCTTCTTTATATGGTGAGCGAATGTCACTCGAGTGAACGAATGTCTTTGGACACCAGGCCTAAGGCTCTCCTGCTTGTACCAATTCGACCAATTTTGAAGAGGTGTTGGAGCCAAAGTAACTGGCTGAGGCTAAAAAGTCGCTAATAATCAAAAAAAGCATGTTTCTCACTCATTTTTAAGAAACGTTTAAGCGCCAATTTTCCAAGCACCATACGCCCTTAGCACGAACACTAATTATGAACAATGGGTCTGAGTATATACCAACCATAACACAAATTACCTATATAAATATGTGCATTGTATACACTTATTTGTGGTGACTTGCAGAGCACTTCTGTATGTGACAGAACCATATGACTGATATAAATGATACACATACTGCAGACTGGACAGCATATATTGCATTTTATGGTACATATTGGATACATTGGTTGTGGATGTTAATCACCTTATCTGACACATGGCAGTCTTTCATTGAGGGCCACTACAGATAACAGTGCCTTATTCAACAATAAATACACCTGGCCTATCGCGTTTAAAAGCTGACAATATGAGCACCCTCCCAAAGTGAATCGCGACCATGAAAATGACTACCTTACATGATGTGATATTCCACAACTACAGAGAGCCAAATTGAGGTTCAAAATACCATCAGGGGTGTGAGAGTACGGTGATAAAAAGAGCTGAGAATAGTTACAAAAATGCCCCAAACAGGCTGGAAATCAAACGAAAAGCAGAAATTATACCCCTTTTGAAACAATAAAAAAGCTCAAATCAGCTTAAAAGCTGAACTCTCACACCCATGACTTGTACCCTTTAAATTCACCAGTATAATATTTAACCCTTTCCAGTCTGACCACTTTTTCCGCCACAGGCTGAAGGCATTTTACCTGTAAACTTACTTCTAAAGTAAATTAAATTTATCTTTAAATATATTCTACATAATTCAATGAAACATCAGCACAATAAATGCCAATATTTTTTCGTTCAGTAATTTTCGCGCACAACCAAGTTTGGACCGTTTCGCGCGTTTTTATTTTCGCGCTCGTTAACATTGGGCTAGTATGGAATATCCTTTGCAACAAATACACATTAATTTTCGCGGTGCATTTATTTTCACGCTTTTTTCATTTTGCGCGAAAATAAATGTAGCGTGAAAAATACAACTTATACAGTAGACCTTTATGAACTGCATACATTGCCTGTGATAGTGTTTTGGAAGGTAAGAGGTCGTGAAATTAGTTTAATTAGTGTTAGTTAGGCCTACGCCTGACCTGGCAGTAATTTAGGGCGTACCCCATACGCCCTATGACAAGAAAAGGTTAAGAGCTGATATGGGAAATCTTTGAGCTTAATATGACTTGGCTGATTGCACAGTCCTGAAAACAAGCTGTACACTATATTCATCAAGCTTAAGCTATGGACATACAGTTTTTGCCTGTCATACATACTTTGTAAAACTGATAGCACAAGATACTTAACTTCAGAATAGCTTTTATAAATTTTAGGCAAGCGGCTATTCTGACTGAAAACCATATCTCATCAGTGGAAGATGTTGAAATTCCAACCAAAATCAGCAATTTGATCTTTCCAAATCCAGATAATTGTCAGAAGAGTTGAGTTGAACTGGAGATTATTGTAATTCTAATCAGAATTGACTGTTTTAGTTATTCAAAATCATAAAATCCACCTTTTGAGAAAACTTTTAAAAATATTAGTGTAAATTCTAACATTTTAACTAACTCACAAGGATTCATACATTCCAATTTCACCTGGAATGTGCATTAAGTCAACAGTCTTCCAAATGGCTTTTTTTTTAGGGGGGTATGGATTTCAGATGGAATAGTCCTAGCGACCAGCTACTTGCAACTTGCATCCTCCTGCCGAAACCTCTCTAAGACTTGTCACATCCACGGTTTGAAACAAAGTATTTGCAGAGCACAGTAGTACCTGAAGTAATATAAGCTTTGAGTTTGCTTGGCAACGTGTTCACTTACAACAGTTTCACATATATATCATGCTATGGACCAAAAGGCCAATAATAAACCAAAAGGCTTATTTGTCTGAAAGCCTTGTATGGTTGAACCAACAAAAATCAAGGTATTTTCATATATAGAAAAAGAAACTGTTTTAAATAAGCTATACAATGATCCAGTGTGAATACAGTCATCATTGCGTCTCCTTGTTGCTCTGGATGTTATCGGGACTCTCTTCGGTTACCGGCTCTTCATCTGGTTGTGATCCGTGAGCTGGTAGCTGGGGAGGGCCATGTAAGGTGTTATTAATGGCGTTAGGGTGGCGGTGAATGTTGGTCATGTGATGTTGTGTGTAACCGGTCTGTGGCTGCTTGTTGTTGGGTATCTGAGGTTGTAGTTGACTGTTCTGTATTAGAAGCAAAATAGAAAATAAGCAAGAAAACATTTACCATTTTTGTTAGCAATTATTTTACATTTAAGGGATGCAAGTCATTGAAGCCAAAATTTCCTGAAATGTTTAGAAATTTTCTGGAAAGAGCACATTTCCTTCTTTTGTAGAGGGCAAAATTTCCTGAAAACACAATATTTCCAGTAATAGGTATTCATTTGATATTTATATGAAAGAAAAGGAACAAATTTGCAAATTCTTAGCGAAGATATATAGAAAACACATCCAACAAGACACAACAGATTTGTCTATGGAGACAAAATCTGGACCAAAAATCCGATGCTTAACAAAGTTTTGAGATGTGTGCTGAGCAGATGCTCACTATTTCTCAATATGAACTTGAGTTGCAATGACAAATTATTATTACCTTAACAGAAAAAACACCATCACACCTTAATGCTGAAGGGTCACAAGAAACTTTGTATAAATGCTATTTTAAGTAGTAGTAGTAGCAGTAGTAGTAGTAAGCCAAGATTTTAAATCCGGTTGTATCCTCGTACGGGGGTGGCAGGATTCACCTCACACTCGCGGCAACCGCCCTCACTCCCTCCCTCCACCTCACCTGATTCAACGCGTCATCTCCCTAACCCAACCCTCTTACTCTCCTCCTCCACCTGCATCCTCCAAGTCTTCCTTGGTCTCCCTCTCCTCCTCAAACCACCCACCACGAACTCAAGAGCCCTTCTAAGAACATGCCCTTCATCCTTTCTCAGCACATGCCCATACCAACACACACTATTCGCCTTCGCCAAGCTGTCCACTGCTTCTTCCACACCCAACATCTGCATCAAATCCTCAGTCTTCTTCCTATATCCCTCAACTTCACACCACACATCAATCTCATCAAGCTAAGTAAAAAATCAATATCCATACCATCAGGACACTAACCAATCGAGAGCTAAGATTGTTAAGTCCCTAACAAAATCTTTTTTCAGTTTGGAGGTGTATGAGAAAATCAGAGACCAGAGACTAGCACACCCATTACTTACCTTACCTATCAAAGTGTGTTGATTCTGATTGATTCATAGAAATAAATGAATCATCTACCTTAGCATTTTACTTCAATCTACCTGTTACTACTAACTACTAGTCAATTACAAGGTTCTATCTGCATTTCTGCATTTAAATTCAAATCAGATTCGGGAAATTCACTTTTAAAGTAGCTTGGTCCGATTTTTCAAAATTTAGTTTTCAATGTCATTCGAAAGAGGACCACTAAAGATGTTTAAATTTCAAATTTCAGTTGAATCAGTCGAGCCATTTTGATTTTATGGGCAATTTTGTATTTTAGCACTGCCTATTCCTTACTGTGTAAAATTAATTATGGTAACCATAATTAGACACATTTTCATATGTATCTCCAAAACGAAACATAACTAAGCCGTGAAATTTCACATGGGTTATAAGAAAAATATGAGCAACATTTTGGTACCAAAATCTCAAAAATTTTGAAAAAAAGTTGAATCAATCAGACCATGCTCCTTTAACATGCACATCTGCAGCTTGATGATAACCAATGAATTTAACCAAAAACCCCTGTTGATATTTACAGGAGCAAATTTGTCAAACACAGATTGGCGATAAAAACTGCAACAATAAAAGATAACCAAAGAGTTAACTTTGATCATGTAAAATTTTGGTTCATCCTGAAATTGTAATTCCATAACCTGAACTCCTGTGTGCAAATGCTGCTACTCATGATTCAAGAACTTGCAGGGGTCAAAATACTTTTTATCTATTCCGGAGTATTTGCAGCAAAATCTGCCAAAAATACCCCCATAGTGCATTTTTCCATAGAATAATTTTACTCACCGAGGCTATTTTTGAAAACTAGGGGCTAATCGCCCTGATGCCCCGGAATATTTTGAACCTTGCTGTAGTTCACTCACCCATCCTTCTCTCCTCTTGTTCATTAATTCCTAACTCCTAACTACAAACACCAGATAAAATTAATTAAAATGTTTCTTTACCTGGCCTACCTGAGCTGTTATTTGCTGCTGCTGTGACTGTGACTGCTGTTGCTGCTGATTATTGGGGGCTTGTAGATGCGGCAAATGCTGCTGCTGTTGCTGCTGCTGTTGGTAATGTGTGACTGGGGCTTCATCTTGTGGGGAGCCTTCTTGTTCATCCATCACTTCAACCTCTTCAGGCTCCTGCACAAAAGAACAAAGGGTGGTAAAATTATTGGCAAAAATTGTCAAATTCCTCACCATTTCACTAACGGTAATGTCTGGGATTTGCTTACTTGGGACATTGGTTAATCAGGATATTGTTGATTCTCCAAGTGTGTCTTGTTTGGAAGGCATCAACTCTACTGCCAAGAACGACCTGCTTAAAACCAATCATTATTTTTGTTGTGATTTTCTTGGTTCTTATCATGCTTATGATGTACAACTCTTATCTGCTCCAAAACAATAATTAATATAACTTATTAATTCCATACAAAGTCAGGGTTAACCCTGCAACCCCTTAATACCAGTTCAAAACAGGGAAATAAATAAATTTCACATTCAAGACAATATTTTTATGTTTACATTAATATCAAGAATATCAGCGCTGTTGAAGTGCACAACACAGGCAAATGTGGGATTGGGTGAGACAGATACAAAGGTCAAATGTGGGGTGTGGTAATAAGACGCCCTTCTCCGGGGGGCCACTCAAGTATAATGTTGCAGGCACAGCGTGACCACCCCCTAAAGGGTGTTTGTTTCTGAAGCCAACATATACCCTTTTTCCCCTATTCCCGGCACAAAATCTTGATTTTAACAATACTGTTTTCACACTAGGGTTTGAAAAAATACCCTATTCCTTGAAAATGGCTGTTTTTTCACAAGGAATATGATGAGAATCATGGTTGATATTTGAGAAAATCACAAAAACACAGTTTTGGGCCATTTGGGCTTTCAAACAAGCCAAAAATAACAATTTAAAAAAAATATTTCTGAATGGGATTTTTTATATATAACACCCATTCAGATGTGTGTCATTTTAATTTTTGAGGATTTTGACCAATTTTTTGAATTTCATTCCAAATAGGTCAACAAATGACCAAAAATGGGAAAAAGTGAATGAGCATCGTTCGATGGATATCGTCAGACTCTGAATAAACCATCATTGTAATCTGCTCTTCCAGTCCGACCAACGTCCTTCAACACCCAACCATAACCTCCTATCTCTTCAGAAATATGTGTCAAAAATATGTGGTTTCTACTGGATTTGAACCCGGTACCTCTCGTACCTCAATGCCATGTCCACCTACACCAAGCTACTCTGCAGGTGCTGCCTAGTCAACGATATGGTGCTAATTATAAGACCCCAGTTTATGATGTAGGCCCCTATTTGGAGTACGGCTATTTTACTGATTTCTCTTGTTACATTACTGTCTTATATTTTATATTTCATATTTGTATACCTTGTTATTATATATGTAAGTGCTGTAATTGTTGATATTTATATAATATTGAATGGCTTTGAGGGTGATACAAGAAAATATTTTTTTTTAGCGAGTACAATATTTTCTTGCATCACCCGAAAATAAGCCATTCAATATTATTATTATTATTTTTATCAGGCTTTTGAAAACTAATAAAGCTGAATTCATACTCGAAACGCAATGCGTTGCGTTTCCGATAATTTTCACGGCAAACGGCACCGCAAATGAATTCACACTCAAAACGCAAACGGACTGCGGCAGCCGATGACATGAAAACGCAATGCAAAGTTGAGCTTTGCTCAACTCGATTTGCGTTGCCGCAAGTGGTGTTGCATTTTGGTATCGATTGATCGGAACTCCTCAAATCTGTTACTGCACATGCTCGGTGCGTCGTGCGTTTGCGTTTGCGTCGAGTCTGAATTCAGCTTAATGAAAATTTGATACTCAAAATTTTGAAACTCGAAAATTGCAACTCGAATTTTGAAACTCTGATATTTAAAACTCGATTGTTTGAAAATCAGATATTTAAAATTCGAATTTGCAACTCAAAAAATTGAAACTCAAATTTTTGACACTCGGGTAATTAGAAACTCAAATTTGCAACTCAAAAATTTTAAACTCAACTATTTGGAACTCGGATATTTGAAACTTGAAAACAAATAATCTTGGAAAAATTCAAATATTTGAAAATCGATCAACTCGGAGCAGCTAAAAAAAAATTGGAAATGTGCCTGGATTTGTACAATATTTTTAGAATATTGTATACATCCTGGTACTTTCATATAAAATGTCCCGGATGTGTACAATATTTCTT
>JXSR01S069458.1:0-15143 GCA_000969725.1 Ophiothrix spiculata
GTAGTTTCTATGATTTTTACCGATCCCGATTCGTCACCGATCTCGCAATAATCGGCCGATTTTGGATCGGCCCGATTGAATCGGCCCATCTCTATATATGATCAGCGTTTTCTGACAGCGAAATCTTAAACATATCACCCTGGATGACCAGATCTTTAAGTTTATTCAGCCAGGTATCAGAAATTTCCTCCCGGATAGATTTGAGGAGGTAGTCTTTTTTCAATTTAAAGGATTGTTCAGCGCTCTGGTTACATAGCTGAAGCTTTTTGTCAGCGTAAAATGTTTACCTTAGGGTCACCTTTAAGCCTTGATGATAGAAAGGCTGACACATGAGCTTCCAGATAAACTTGATAGATGGACTTGACATCGGTGAGGTGGGGAACATGAAGAATTCCTGGTGTCGCAGATCGTGGAAGTCCAATCCATCTTTTCAAGTATCTGTGCACACAAGAGTCGAGAGCAAGAAGGTGCGTCTTTGTTATGTCGTGGACAGTCAGAATAAACCGGCATGAGGGGAGAAGGTAGTTCTTGAAAACCTTGAATTTGAATTCCCCTCTGACAAGCAGATTGTCGATTCTATCGAGTCGTGAGACAAAGTGGTCCTTGACATACTTAGACACATCTTCCTGCTTTCCTGAAAAACAAAGGTGAGAACCAAGAAATTTATGAGGATCATTCTCAATGGAGTTGACATCATTAGTAGACAATTTAAAAATGATCGGAGTTGGTTTACCACTCACAATTGAAAGTGACTTGCATTTAACAGGTTTCAGTTTAAGGTTCATGGTTTGAGTCCAGCTGGAAATTTCGTTCAAAATACGTTGATGAGTTCTTTTGTTGGTGGTAATAAGATTAAAATCATCTGCGAATGGAGTAGTTATAAATTTAGTACCATTAATAGAATACCCAAAACCTTCGTTGTTTTGGAGTTTTTCAAGGATGGGATTGAACACAGCCAGGAAAATGATTGGTGAAAGTGGGTCTCCCTGGAACACACCTTTGTGGAAACTGAAATTTGTTGATTCCCATTCTTGGGTGACCACTTTGCCTTGAAGTCTGGAATAAAGGTTTTCAATATAACTTTTGACTGCCGGTGGAAAATGGAATCTGGCAAGGGAATGGCTAATCAGGTCATGATGGACTGAACCAAAAGCATCTTCTAAGTCGAAAAAAGTTATATGGCAAGTACGGTTGTTTTTCTTGGCATGGGAAATTATTTCGTTAAGAACCTGGTTGTGTTCAATCACACCATTGATGCCTCGAATAAAGGCTTTTTGAACCGAAGAGTCAATATAATTGTTTTTTGTTAAATAGTCTGTGGTACGGATAGCAAGAATCTGGTGAAATGTTTTTCCCATAACGCTTGACAGTGCAATCATCCGGAAGTTTTCGGGCTGTTTCGGGCTACCTTTTTTGTATATCAGTGTGATGGAAGATGAACACCAAGACGTCGGTGGAATTTGCGTAGTAGACAACAGTTTTGTATACAACGTTGCTAAACAATGATGAATACAAGGAAGCTTCTTGAATATCCCATAAGTTATAGCATCGGGACCAGGTGCTGAAGCACTACTCTTCTTCTGGATGACACGTTTTACTTCGCAGGGACGAATCAGGTCGATGTTGAAGGACGTTTCTGGAGGTCCAATATATGGAAACCATGAAAGTCTAGCAAGATCTAAGTTATTACTAACAGAGTATTTCCCAGCAGCGTCCTTGGTGAACTCAGGACGAATAATTATTCCTAACATAAACCTATTATTTGTTTTATTAAAAGTGAGCTAATAATACCAAGAGGTTATCAATTTGAATCATGATAATTATTGTAATGTATGTTATTGTGAATTATGCAAATCCTTGAGATTGTAACAAATATTTTTGAAAAGAGGGGGAGCATACCAATCTTGCAGACATATGTTAGATTTCACCTGAAATGTTTTAATTTATTCTTAGAAATGGCTTTTACTTGTTTTTTGAATAGTCAACAGAATATTCTATTATTGTTTAGGACATATGAAATTATATATTGCATTATTTAGGTTGCAATCTTTTTTAATTTTTTGATTTCAGAAACCCAAATTGTCTGCTAAGCAAAGAAGGTAAGTGAAACATTCTTGGAAATAAATTGCCAGAAATAGTTTCCATAAATATTACTTTTTTTTTATGCGTAAAAACTCGCCCACATCTTTTCACCAAAATCTAATGATTTCAACAGACAGGCATAGCAAATTATACGTTTTATGATGTATAAAGTCATTCCAGAAAATTTATCTGAAAAGTTTTAGAAGAAATACAATGAATACTCCATTCTTTGTGCATGTCCTTTACAAAGTTGTACTCACTATCTTTGGCCTGTAGTGGGCAATCAATTGGTTATATTGATTAGCATTGGGAAATTATGGAAAGGTGTAGAGGTGGTTGGATTGTTTGTAAAAGAGGCTGAAACAGCCATCACTCAAGAAGAAAAGAGGCCTCCATTTTGCATTTGCCACATGTATGGGTCAAGGAACTGAAAAGTTAATTGGTTTGTTGTATGACCAGTCAAAACTAAGTCTTCTGGCAATATTCTTGGACCAAATTGATCACATGACCATGAATTGCAGGGTACCAATCGCATTTATGAACAATAAGGCCCGGCACTGTGGATGTTTATTAATTTGGATGTTTATTCTGAATGCAATGGTTTAAACACAAAAATGTCCAGTATGTTGGATCAAAATCTTCTGTTCAGTTGTATCAAGTATTTTTTCTGAAAAGATTCAAAAATACATTAAAATATGTTAATTTATTACATTACATTATTTTGCTCATACTTTTCCCATTTCATCTCGCACTCCCAAAGAGATTTAAAGAAGAAAAAGAAACAGCAACTCCTACAGAATGTAGATGGTGAGGCAGCTGAAGAGAACTCCCAAGATGAAGATGAAGACGATAACCAAGTATCAGAGAGGTTACAAGAAGATGCTAAGGACAATGAAGAAGAAGAGACAACTCAACCCAAGGGCAAGGTGAGTAGTGTTGGTTAAATGGCTAGCAAGATGAAGACAGTAACCAAGTATCAGAGAGGTTACAAGAAGATGCTAAGGACGATGAAGAAGAAGAGACAACTCAACCCACGGGCAAGGTGATTAGTTTTGGGTAAATGGCTAGCAACGTTTGAAATTTTGTATAAGTGGCGTTTTTTGTGCCACATTTACTTTCTCCTTTTTTGTGCTCAAGTTGTTTAGTGCAAAAATAATGTGTATGTACTGAACACGTAAAAAAATTTCTCATGCGCGAAAATAAATGTGTGTGAAATGGCTTTGCTCAAAAGTGTTCACGCTTACAAAAGATAAAAGGAGATAGGTTATAATCAAGCCTCAAAATACTACTGGTCACCAGGGCGATTAGCGTTGACTTTTCGCAAGATAGCCCTGGTGAGTAAGTAGTAAAAGTATTTTTGACAGTTTTTGCTCAAATTAGCCCTGGTAGCCCCAAAAAGTATTTTGACCCATGGTTAAAATGGTGATGCACTAGGAGCTGGAGAGCAGTTTTGTCTAACTTGTTCCATTCATTTTGTATGACTCTAAACAATCTGATATTCTGATCACATTTCATATGCACTATGTTCAGTTTTTGATGCTTTGTTATGTTAAAATGTGACAGTTGATTAATAATATTTCTGGTTTTTATGCAATTTACAGCCTCAACCTGAAGAACCAGTACCTTTAAAGAGAGGACAGAAGGTGAGCAAAATGAAAATGTAATCTTGACTAATTAAAAATGGATTGTGAATCCTAGGATTTCACTGAATTTGTCACAAGATGACTAACAGGTCATGCAAAATGCAATGAAATTTGATTTGTTGATATTGATTAAGGAGCTTTGGGTATATCAATTAAATATATTGTATGTCCAATTGTTACACATTCATCCTTGTGAAAATTAAATAATTAATACATTTTCACATTGGATTGTTATTTATTAGTAGTCACCAGTGGTTTGATCTTGATAAAGAGATACAGTGGAAACCCGTTAGTACGAGATCGCTTAAAACGACAACCCGTATATTACGAGCGGCAACTCTCGGTCCCGACTTTTCCCCATTGTCTACTACACAAAGCTGTTTGTTTAGTACGAGGTGAATAATACGAGCTCCGCATAGTAAAAGCACTTACCGACAGTCCCTAGCTTCGTTCATCATTAATTTTGCGACGGATAATACGAGGTCATTTTTGAAGATGTCTCTCAGTCCATCATTCCTTTCCCAGGCTCTTCTTTTAACTTTGCTTGTGTGTAGTAGGCATATCCTCCTATTAAAACCATGTGCGAGGAAAGTGTTTCTAGTTCTTAAAGTTATAAGGCAGCTTTAAATGTTTATCTATTATAGCAATGCGAAAAGACGACAGCGTGATAGCTGCTTTGTATGAGTTACGATGATACAAAAATCATACGTCGACGTACAAATTTCACCGCGTCGTACGTGATTGACTAGTCAGTATATTGCGCATTCACTGTTTTGGTTAGCGATCTTTCGAAAGCGACGATCAAAGAAACTCTTGCTTTTAGCAAATACTGCACGGACATGCAAACAAAAAATGGTATTTATGATAAATTTAAACCATTTTTACTAAAAAACTTATTACATTAAACAAAATCCGTCTCCTTCAACTTGTAAATGGTGTCCAAAGTTAATCAGTTTTACATGGTGGCACAATAGGAAATGTCAAAAGTCGCATTAGCCTGTTATCACTACTTTAAACCTTACGATATGCCACTGAAAATTTAATTTCATCATCATAATAGTTACGGTCATATATTTTAAATGCGAGCTCCGCTTAATACGAGCTTTCGGAGTTGGCCCCGGCCATCTCGTACTAACGGGTTTCCACTGTATTACAATGGAACCTCTTTAACTCAAAATATGTTGACCCAAAACGCTGATAATACAAAATTTGTGAGTTTTAAGGGTCATTTTAAGTCACATCTTTTTCCTGTCTAAATTTTTCCCTTCTCTTTTCTTTAGCATACTTTGTAAAATGCACTATATAAATATCATTATTATTATTTATACATTTTTTATGATCCCTACCACTGAATTTGAAAGTAATAAATTGATGGATAACACAAAATTCTGATAACATAAAAACAAAATGTGTGGTCCTTTGGATTTTGGGGTTAAAGAGGATCCACTTTATGTATATGCTGGTTGTTATGTAGTTAAATGGCAACCCTCTAAAAGTACTTACTGTACATATATGCTGGTTATTATCTAGTTAGATGGCAACCCTCTAAAAGTAAAAAAATATAAACATGTATAACAAACAACTATTACCACTTTCACTAGCATTATTAAAGAAAATTAAACATGATGTTGTTCTAATTGCAAAGCTTAATGGTGATGGAAAATGTTTCGCATGTTTTTAATTATATACCATAGTCATCATAAATTGTTTCACTGTTTATTCTTATTGTACTTGCTCTCATTTCTTTGCAGCACAAACAAAAGAAAATCAAGCAGAAATACAAGGACCAAGATGAAGAGGAAAGAAGATTGAAAATGGAACTGCTAGCTGTAAGTGGATTCCTTGTTGATATATGGCACTGGTGTGGTTGGGTGACATTAGTGGTTAGCTATAAGATGGTGATGTTTGGGATCAGTGAGAGGAAAGGCTTATCAGATACAGCTTGTGCTCCTGAACATTTTGACACCTTTTTCCAAAGAAAGTGAAAAATTGAAAGGGTGCAGGTCAAAAAAATTTTTGGTTTAGGGGTCATGCCGATGAATTTGTATTCAAATTCCATATTTAAACTTTTGTGTAGTCAGTACCTTGTATAACGCACTACTAATTACTAGGTCTACTAATTACGTAACATTGATTCTCATCATTCATGCCCTAAATGTTGCTAAATACTGGTCTTTCTGGAAAAAGCTTCCACATTAAGTGTAAATGAGAACCTTTGAGACATGTTGAGTGTGATAGAAATTGACATCATCAAGTCATGCTATCTTTGAATCAGTTTTATTCACATGCATAAGATTGAAATAATTGAATACTGGAAGTTTTTTGATATATGTCTTGTGTTGCATTAGCAATATTATAATTGGTTTAGATTTGCCTTACCCATGGGATTGGTCACAAAAAGAAGACTTGGATGAAAACAATGATTTGCAGTGTTAGCAATTAAAATCGCACCCAATTATGAAGAAATGGATTTCAAATGGAATCATGAGTTTTGAGCATGGACATGATACATTCTATTATTCACAGCGTATTGAAACAAATTAAGTTAATATTTAAGTATTGATCTCAATCGCCTGAAACATATTTCATGTTCTTTTATAGTCGGCTGGTGGACCAAAACAAACCAAGAAAGGTAGAAAAGGCAAGAAGCAAGAACAGGAAGAAAAGAAACAACAGCAGTTGCAAAGAAAACAACAAAGACCTCAGAGTGCAAAGCAAAAGGCCAAAGGTCAAAGATTGGAGGAAAAGGTTAAAGTTGAAAGTGGTGACTTGGTTAATGGAATGGAGGACTTAAAGGTTACAGATGAAGGTGAGAATAAAGAATGCGTTTAAAATCTAACCAAGTTGGTCAACTTTTTTACTGGAAGTATTATTATGACGTTAAGTCAATTGGTCAACAAAGTGAACATCTAGTGTTTTCATAATGGTCATAAGCAATATTTTTATCAGGTAATAAACTAGCCACTGTACAGAAAGTAGACTTCTGTAAGTTACCAAAAGATGACTTTATTTGCAGAGTCAAAATATTAGGATTTTTAGATGTTATGACAGAACATGGTTTTAAAAAGAAATGTGCATTGGTCGATCAACCCAGGAACTTTGAAGTAGGAAATTGTTTAAGAAATTACCTACCTATGCTTTACTGATGTATCCCTTAATCATGTGTGTTTCATCAAAGAGCTTCCATATCTACTGTAGTTGTATAAGTGCAGATATTGCCTTGTTTATTTTGTGCTTGTAGGCGAATCAAGTACCGTGCAACCCATAGAATTCAAACAGCAATGGAAAAGCAAGAAGCAAGATCCAGATGAGGAGGATGAGGTATGTATGTTCCATAAAAATGCCTTGTTGTTAGGACTGGTATTGGCATTAGCATTTTAATTGTCGACAAACTTCCAACAATCGAGCGAACATTATCGAGACTTGTTCACAAAGCATGTTTGTCAATGCAACAAAGGAAGTTGAAATTATGACTAATGGCACACTGCTAATTTCAGATTTGTCACCCTGTTCTGGCTCTGAAATGTAGTGCTGGCATGTAACTTTACGTTTTGTAACACATGGATGATTTTAAAAATTCACAACACCAAAAAATTATTAATTTCTTTTAATTAACTTATAACTATCAAAAATAAATGAAAATACATCGATGTATTAAAATTTATCCTGAGACAAATGACATGTCAGGGTAAGTTTCTTTACAATGCTTAACATTCTGCTCTCATGTATCTTTTTTCTTTTTGTTCATTAATTGTTCGTTTTTTGTTGACAAACTCGATATATAAACAGGCTTGTCGACAGAAAGAGAAATTGCTTTAGTTGACCACATTGTTGACAAAAGACTTGTCGATACCAGCCTTACTAGTTAATTATTACAACTGGTTGAATACACTTATTTTAGGTTTGAATGTACAGATGACCTAGACCCACACTTGGATTAAATTAAGACCTATAGACTAAGGGCATGTTCACACATAATAGTCATCACAAGTCTTGAGCAGCTGTAGAGCGAGACAACTTAGCAGTTGCGTTCACACTTGGACACGACTTGCACGTTAAAACTAATGGCGTGTCTGTTTGGTCACGAGCGAGACACTTTCTATAATTGCGTTCACACTGGGAATTTGGTCTTCCGAGTGGCTCACAAGCAAGAATATAGTCATGACCAAATTCTTATGTGTGCGCATGCTCTAAGTGAAAATTGGTTCTTGAATAAATACTTTTCATGGTAATTTTTTTGAAACATTAAAAATCAAAAAGGGCCTTGGAATAAAACATTGAAGACCCTAGATCAAATTAACTCATATCTTTGTATACAAATTTCTTTGCAATGGGAATGTTATTTTAAAGCTTACATGCAAATAGCGCCCGGGGAACTTGTGTGACCACACTCAAAACAAATAAAAGCTTGTCTCTACATATCAGAAATATAAATTGAGTATGTTCAATTTGTAAACCTTTGGTCCTTTGTAATCTCAAAGACATTTAGATGTACATGATAAACCAAATTGGATGTTTTTTCTTTTCTTAAGGGATCTGACCATGAAGAAGACGATCAAAGTCAACTCATGCAGGTAATTAAATTTGTCCATTATGTTAGTACATGATGTTCATTGTTGACAAGTATTTGATAGTTTATTAAAATATTATGCTTTGACATGGTCGTATTATGCTATGAATGATGCTTTTAGAGGTTGTTCTTAAGTTAGGCTTGGCGTCCAAAGACATTCGCTTGCCTAGTGACATTCGCTCACCCTACTGAGAAAACTTCGGTCTAATGGGAAGCCACATTCGCTTAACAAGTACAACATTCGCTACACTTCAAGTTGAGTGGAAGCAAAGATCACTCCAAAATTCTTGGGTTTGTCTATTTAATAATCGCAGCTCTGCAATATGGGCAAGAGAGAGAGAGAGTTCTTTTAGGCTGATAGCCAAGGATAACCCAAGAAAGCCTCAAATGAAGCTTATTTCCATTGGGGTCCTAGATCTTCCTTAAATATTCAGTTTTAGTACAGGAGAAAAACCGGAGGACCCGGAGAAAAACCTGCGGAAGCGAGCATGGACTGAAAACCAAATGCACATAAAGCGCCGGGCGCGGGGCTCACCCAGGACCTCATTGGTGCAAGGCGAGGTAAATACCGCTGCGCCAACCCGCTTACCCGCAAATGACATTTCATCATCATCCTTCGACTTCTGTCGAGATCCATGACACACATCTTTGCCAACTCTCTTTATTGCACATTGCACTTCCAAGTTCATTGGAGTTCAAGCACGTATCTCTACATATGATATCAGGATACGTTAAAGGTTTACAGCCTCTGTTTGGACATGGCAGTCTCCATAGAAGAAGATCCGATAGCTTCAAGATCGCTTAGATGGCACAAAATATGTCCTGGAAACAACATCCAACTAAGCATCAGATTTATGGTGATATACCCCATCTCTACCACTGTGGCGCAGAGGAGAGCCAGTTTGTTGGTCACTGTTTTAAAGCCAAAGATCAAATCATCTGTCTCAAAGTCCATGTTTCTACTCCGTACAATAAGACACTTTCAACTCAGGCCCTGAAGAATTCAATCTAGTATGCTCTGGTTACATTTGCTTTCATCAACTTAAATGATATTTGTACAAGGAGAGCAAAATTCACTTTCAGTTTTACCAAATAAGTCAGAGTGAATATCAAGATCAAATGTAACGCTGGGCAAGTGAATGTCTTGGATAAAAAGCCTTGGCACAATGTCAAATTATGATGATGCCTCTGAAAATGTCATTGTCAAAATTGTGGATTCTTGCATAAATCACATTGTCCACATTTCAAAGTAGAACAGAACAACTGTCTAAGATGTTGAGTTTTAAAGTATTAAGAAAAGGTGAGGTATATGGGTACTTAAAGGTTCTGAATCAGGAAAAAAAGTAACTAGAAGGAAGAACATCTTTAGTGTGTATGTGAGTGGAATTTCCTTTGTATGCAAATGAAACAAAACCTCACAAATTCCCGCCTGCTTAGTGATGATAAATGATAAAGTGTGGTTGGTATTGAAAAATCAGGGAAGTAGTCTATCCCAATCCTGATCCATGTGCCTTGAGAATAATTGGCAAATATAATACTATGGTTTAACTTATTCCAATCATATTGTTATTTCTGTAGGAAAGTATATCAATTTTAGATGCAATAACAGGCTGCCCACATGAAGAGGATCTACTGTTGTTTGCTTTGCCAGTGTGTGCCCCTTATCCAACAATGCAAAATTATAAGTAAGTGTCAAGAAAACATGTATCAGGTAGAAATACTAGGTTACCTATCTACAAGAAAGAAGTTAACTTATTAATTGCTAATGTGCTTAACTTCCATTCATATACTACCTGTCAACATTTTTAAATTCTGATGCGGGAGACTTCTGTAATCTCTTAAATGTGCAAGTAACGACGCTCTGAAAAACATGCAACCACATCAGCTGATGATCAAAACTGTAATGGCAGCATTCTGCAGAGAAGGTAATAACCAGGATGTAAGTATTTTAGCACATACACATGGTAGTTCTTTCTGCACGCTTGACCTATAATACAGTTATACCCACTGCCACCTAAAGGGAATTTTCACGCTAGCAGGACACCGCAGTAGATGTGAAATATAGATGTGAAGCCTTAGAGAAAACTTTTTATCACATAAAATGTAACTATTATTGTAAATTTGATTTTTTGTTGTTGAAATCCATTCAGTAATCTTTACTTTTTGTTCATTTCAGATACAAAGTGAAGCTTACACCTGGAGGCGGAAAGAGAGGCAAAGGTAAGGAGCCTCTCAAAATATTATGGTCTTTCATTATGCTTATCCATATGTTGGGAATTTGTAGTTGACACTTGTTGGCGGTTTGGTTTGTGTGAAAGACAACTCATTTATGTACATATTTGCAGAAGCCTATGAAATACTAACTGGCGAGTGTGTGGGACTCAAGTTAAATGATGGATACTTTATTTATGCAAACTTAAAGCACATAAAGATGATACTACCAAAGAGCAACAATGAACAAAATCATAATAATAGATACATCATTGAACCGAAGGCAGATTGCCTCATTAATGTTGACTGAAACATTTAAATTTTTTTTGGAATGTCATGACTCTAACATAACTTACAGCATTAAAGAACTCTGGACTAGTTTGCGACCCCAGCTCTCTGCCCGAGGCTATATTCTAGTTATCACATTTTCTTTGTCTTGCTTGAGAACAGACAAATAATTCTCTGCTGTGCCAAACTGTGGATTTTTTCAACTTAATTAAGACATCTAGTGATTGGTTCTAAATAAAGTGACTATAAGTTTGTAAAATAAATTACTATTATTGTGTGAAAGAAAGAAAGAGTTCTTTAGGCTGATAGCCAAGGATAACCCAAGAAAGCCTCTAATGAAGCTAATTTCCATTGGGGTCCTAGATCTTTCTTTAATATCCAGTTTTAGTGCAAGAGGAAAACCGGAGGACCCAGGGAAAACCTGCAGAAGCGAGCATGGACTGAAAACCAAATGTACATACAGCGCCGGGATCAGTAATCGAACCTGGGACTCATTTACGCAAAGTGAGGGAAATACCGCTGCGCTAACCTGCGTCCCCATGGATTTATTAACTGAAGTTGTTTAGAGTAGCTTTCATGCAGTAACCTCTGCAAACATACATTTTCAAGGTTCTGATGGTCCGCGTCTATGCTCACGACTTAACTTATGTTTTTAAGAATTAAATTCAGAAAAATTGGTAATATCACACTTCATACGCAGTTAAACCACCCTAAATTGAGTTAAAATTGATTATTTCTTATTTTAATGTACATGTAGGCTTTTCCTAGGTATAATTTGGTATAATATTTGCAAGCTTAAGAGCGAGTCAAAATACTGACTGATTGTAGACCATGAATTGAAGTGAGTGATTTTTATTTTTGAATTTCAGCTGCCAAAACAGCTCTGACAATATTCCAGCATACCAAAGAAGCCTCATCCAGGGAGAAAGATTTATTCAAAAGTGTCAAGGTATGTATCCTACAGACAGTGCGCTCTAAAGTTGAATTCATACTTGTGACGCATTGAGTTTGGAAACACATGAAGCATGTGTACAATGTAGTTTTGAGCTGAAAATTCAATGCACACATGCTCCGTGCGTTTCAAAACGCAATGCGCCATGAGTATAAATTCACCCTAAAGTGCACAAAGTGTGGGTTGGGTATTTACTAATGGATTGATTTCAAGATACAATCATGTATCAAGACAAAGCAAGTTGAGTAAGTTGCCGCTTCAAAACTCTACCAGCAGTTGCCTGTTGGTTCTGGTCTGTTCAACAGGAAGAAACAATAGCCAACCGTCAAAACCTGGTTGAGTTTGAATTGAAACGAACACTAAGGCTGAATGTTCATTGCTGTTGAAAAGTTTGAAATTGATACATTTCTTGTATTTATTCAGCTCCAGTTACATTGTGCATGCTGAGGCAGTAAGTGATGCCATTGTGACAAGTACAGTTCATCACGTGAGTGCAAAAAAGTCATATCTGCAATGGCTGCCATAAGTAATTTTTTTTTGACAGCTTGTTGCAAAAATGTGAAATAACTCTCAACATTTTGCTGATTACATCAGTGGCTCTTGAAATGGTTCTTTCAGTGACTGTACATTTTTAAGATCCACTGACCCGAAACTGAACATTATGGTGCCACACCAGTAAATAGCTTCCAATTGACTTACTGTACAAAATGGCTTCCTAAAAATACCTGAGAATAATAAAGCAACTGGTTGCTTCAACACTTTTCTCAATTGATTATGATAAGTACACCATGAAGGCAAATTTTTCGAGATACGGGACGCTGAAGTAATATCGCCCCCTATCACTGACAGCCGAATTATGTATTACCAGAATGAGATGCAAATTAGGGAAAAGCCATAAAATTTTACAAAGTACTCTGGAGACCAAAAATGGCATGGGAGCAACTTTTAATAACCTAAGTCCATAATTAAATCAAAATATTGACCAAACATTGCCCTTCCATACTTTTTGAGGTCCACATTTAGGCAAGGCAGTCAATATTGCAGATTTTAGAAATGCCGGATCGCGAGTGCCAGGGGCCGTATTCATAAAGCACACTTAGCCTAAGGGCAACTCTTGCACTTAATTCTTAAGAGTTCCCCTTAACTAAGGGAAAAAATTAAGTGTATTAAATTCATAAATGACTTAAGTGCATGAATTTAATGCACTTAAGTGTTTCCCTTAGTTAAGGGCAACTCTTAAGAATGAAGTGCAAGAGTTGCCCTTAAGCTAAGTGGTCCCTTATACAGTATACAATTCATATTTATAAAAAACGTCAGCTATTGCAGATACGACTTTCTAGCACTCGTATGACAAGTTGTCACTTTGTGGTATCATGACATGCCACATCTTATTTGGATTTATTACTACTGTCCATGCTTACAAAATGACATGGTTAGCAATAAACTATTATAAAAAAAACCAATTTTCTTTCTTCTTTTTTTATTTTGAATTACAGGATAATGATTTATCAAGGAATTTCCCTGGCAAGGTGAAAGTCTCCGCACCAAACCTGCAGAAGGCAAAACGCAAGAGGTGATGATATACTAATGCTAAAGTAACACTACCGACTGAGATGCAATGTATATCATGATCAGAGAATACATATGTTATTTATTTATGATATTGAAACAAAAGGGAAACCATTGATAAAGATTTATTGAATAACGTTCAAGTGCCTTTTCTGATGTGACAAAAGATCAAACAAGACTCAATGAAGGATTGATATAGTTTTGGATATGTGATGTCCCAAGTACATCCATTTCTTGGGATATTCTTGTGCCAATGTAAAGAGTCTAAATGCAGGCAACACATAACAGTACATATTGATTAGATGCCACAAAGCCAGTCAAGCCACAGCATATTTTAATGTGAGGAGAGGACGTTTATGAACTATTATGCTTGCAAATATTTTCGGGACAAGGACAATCTGACCACAGCCACTATTGTTACAGACACAGGACATCAGGAAGCATGCAACACTGTTTGTACAGAACAATCCACAGTGCTGATGTGACTGAAAAAAGTGGTGTACCTATGTAAGTTGCACTCATAGTTGCATTGTGCTAGGCTTTGATATTTTTGTTCAAAGATTAATTATTTTGATAATATACATGAGGATTTTAACTTAAAACCATTTATAGAGGATAGCTTTACAGTATGCATATACGTAGCAGACATATTACAAATTTGAACACATCAAAGCTATTGACGCATTCTATGGATGTACGCACCAAATCTTTACAGTTATTCAGATCAGAATGGTTGATTTTCAATGCAGCTAAAACCCAATTGTACATGCAAAATTAACACAACATAATTTTAAACAGATTAAGAAGGCTTATCTGGAGATAGTTCTGAGGAATGACAAAAACAAAACAAAACATAAAAAAGAGCAGGCAAGAAAGGAGTCATGAAATTTAACAACATTGTACATACAGTATTTTTAATAATCAAGTTTCTCTGTTCGTTTATTTTTTTGAGAACGACGCTTGTTGCTACGGTGATTTGCGTGAAAGTTGCACATATTTACAGCGTGTGATTGGTCTGATTCCAGTGCTTGTGAAGCGCCAATGATTGCGCGCTTAACGAGTTAAACGATGCAGTACGCAGGGAAACTTGATAAATGAAAATACTGTAAGTAAACTAAGTTGGGTTCAGGCAAATGTATCTGTACAAGCAGGAAGTTTTAAGGTCTGACTGTTAATCTTTGGTCTTCTATGAAATTTGTTTTAAGTTCTCAGTTTCATTGATACAGACCTGAAACTTTCTTTTCTTCTATTCATTGATTTCCTCTTTATTTAGTTGCTTAAATTCACAATTTTATTGTTATTTTCACTACAATTTTAGGCAATATTACTTAGATTTTCAGCTTTTTTACATTTTTTAATGAGCAGTGTCCTCTTTTTAACATCAAGCTCATTTTTTGACCGACACTTCTTTATATTGATTTATTGATTGACATGCAAGCCAGCATGCTTGTCAGGGTTATTTAATATCTGAGAGCTTTAGTAAATATGCTTAATAATAAGTTGGAATTAAAATTTAAAAAATTATGAACAAGTAAAGTATTTCTTATTTAATGTTTTTTGTTTACTAAAATTTTATTATCGTAATATATTAAGTAGGCTAGTTAGAGATAAAGATAAGCCTTTTAACTCAGCACACAACAGGTATGTGAGGTGTTTATGCATTTAATAGTAATGATAATAATAAACGGACATTTATTTTATTTTTTATTTTATTCATTCTGGCTAAACAACAAAATATATAGAACAGAAAAAGAAAATAAAGGACTGCTGAGCAGCCAGGGAGAGCTGAAAGCATTTATCCCTATACGTTCAGTAAAGAGCAGAACAC
>JXSR01S069469.1:13876-24126 GCA_000969725.1 Ophiothrix spiculata
GACTGTATCGCATAGCAAAATGCTCCACATTTTGAAGTTATCTAGCATTTTCAACAATGCAAAAGCATCTGGTTTCTGATTGTTTGCTCATAACTGCTATACAAATTTTTTAGGTGAATTCGCACCCGGACCATACAGTATCTACAAGGAGCATGGTCCATTTATGTACTTTTCAGTGTCATATGAAAGATGATTACTATTTTGTGGTTTAAATGGGGAGCTCGTGTGGTCTAGCAGAATATAGAGCAGGACTCAGTAGGTTATGAGTTCAAGCCCCATTAGCGCCAACGAGTTATGCCATTGGGCAAGGTCTTTAGTCTCCATTGCATTGATTCGAGAGTTATATGGGCAATTATAGTCAAGTAGCGCTGTCTAATGGTATAGGCCCTATATATCAATACCAAGAACATTGTAAAAGGCAGCTGACTAATAGACAATAATAACTGCGCATGCACCATCTTTTTTGAGGTCATTGTGTGAATTCTGAGGTGATTGTTTAGGACCGAGGTATTTTTCTGAGGGAGCTGTCTCCCAAAGAAAAAAACCGAGGTCCAAAACAATCACCGATACATCAAAACGAATTCACACAATGACCGAAAAATAGATGGTGCAAAGTTATTATTGTCATTAATAACCGTTCTTTTGACATTTTTAATGCCTTTTATTTATAATTTTATGTAGAAATACTTTATTAACCTATTTTTACTTAAAGGTCTACTTATCCCTTTAAGATAATTTCGATCAGTCCAGGCATAGCGATCATCGCGTAGTGCATACGCGTGCTTGATGGGCGTTTATGAGAAAACGCATTAAGCGCTAATGACATCACATACGCAGGTCATTATAAGAAGTCATTGTTACCTGGTAATGACCGTACAGTTGTTTGCGTAAACGTAGAAATAATCCTATTAGATTGGATCGCGCTATTACGCAGGTTATTAATGTATTTTATTGGTACCGGGGTAATGTAATAAATTGTAGTAAGCGCTTTGACCCGATGTTCAGTCAGAAAAAGCGTTATATTGTTCTTGTTCATGGTAAATGAATTCATTTGCATAAATGAATTATGACCTTTTTCAGATTGACTTGTAAAAAGTCCAATAATAACATTTTGTCACTGTCGCATCAAATTAACCCCCAGAGTTAACCCTGTTGACTAAACATTAGAGATGGAATTTTTGACCTCAAATCTTCTAATTACTTGCAAAGTTCGAGGAATGTAGAGAAATATATCTCTCTTCGTTTGGTCTCATCCGGGACACCAGGGACTTTGGAGAGTATTCAAAAGAAGAAAACAGATACAGATCACAGAAAGTGTAAACTGTAGTACAGTCCAAGGGGTTGCAGGTCGATATTCCAATGTGTCATTTCTCTGTTCCGGATTTTTTTCTGAATGGTTTTTACTCCAAATTATTGCTGTTTTTACTCTGAACAGCTGTTTCTCTAAAAATTCGGAGAAATGACCTTTGAAAATTAAAACCGTTCTGATTAAAAACCTTTATTTATAATAAACCTTAACATGAAACTATCTAAACAGCCATGATAATTGCGGAAAAGTGTACCATTTGGTTCTGTCATTCAGGCCACTGTGAATCTCAAAGTAACACATAGCAAATATATTTTTTACATTCTTGGTTTATTCATTGAAATAACTAGTGAAAGACTAGACATAATGGGCAGTTCAGTGCTTTAACTACCATTTTTTAGTTTTAACATTAATAACAACTAATACATTTTGCTTTTTAATTAGTAATGTAATTACTATGTCAAAATAGCATTTTTTTAATGATTTCAATTTCAAATCTTTGAAATGAAAAATAAATACCGTAGATTATTTAATAACTAATTGATAAAAAAGTCAAGCAGGAATTTATAAAATCATGGAGGTTTTTGATCTGAAACTTGAAAGGATTTTACTCGGAAATTTGGATAAACATCCATTCGGAACTAAAACCATTCAGATCAAAATCTGTTCGAGATAAAAACCTTTTGGGATAAAATTCATTTCAAATCAAAAACTTTTTTGGAATTTTTTTGGAGCAATAACCAATTGGATTAAGAATCTTTCAGATCAAAGGGGTATAAATCATTCAGAGAAATGGCCTTTTGGAGTAAAAACCATTTCGAGAAATGGTTGTTTAGAATAAAAACCATACGGAGAAATGAGACGTCTGAATATCAGACTGTCCCGTCTCAGATTTATTTTCCTTCTTAATAACCAAATTGTCTTCATGTCTTTCATTGTTGTTATGAGGCCTAAACAGGTGGGGCAAGCAGCGTTCGAAATAACCAGTTACAATTATTGGAACTAACTAGCGGGGAACTTGGGCAAATGTTTTATCAGTTGATTTCTGGTAATTTAATAATAACAAAATTTGCCACAAATTTTAGTTTTTTAGGATTTTTAGGGGAGGTTTTTGGGGTTGGTTGGGGTTCGTTTTAGGTCACTTGGCTCAAGAGTATACACCCATCTTGTTCTGGTTCCTGGTCTATGGGTTGAAGTTTATAAAACATTGGTGCATTTGATCAGAAATAAGTACCATAACCAACTTTGTGTTTACCACTGTCTGAGGCTGAAAGGCCTAGGTAAATACCAATGATTTCTCCCTATAACTTCAATGTAATTTGGTCACTTATGTTGCTTCACCCGATTTGCTTCACCCTTGACCCTAAGCCGTATCAGTCCAACAAAATGCAACAAGCAAAATAAGTCCAAATCCATCATAGACAGGGGCTACAATGTATGTATAGGGTGAATATGTTGCCATGGCAGGCCATACTTGGTGGCTTTGCCATAGGTGGACATTGGATCAGGATGCAAGAGGTCGGGGTTCGAATCCCAGGGAAACAGAAAATATTTGTTTTATGTATTCGGACAGAGATAGTTTTTAAGCATTTGGGAGTTAGGGTTAGATCTTTAAATACATAGACATATTTCCATAACCCTAACCCGCCTCAGTCAAACAAAATCCAACAAGTAAAACAAGTTCAAATGCATCAAAGATAGAGGATATATAGGGAAGAAAGTGTTGCCATAGGTTGACATTGGATCGATGCGAGAGGTCTTGGTTTGAATCCCAGGGGAAATGGGAAATTTTTGTATGATGTATTGATAATTCAAACTTTGATATATTTTTAAGCGCTTGGGGGTTAGGGTTAATATCAATTTATGACTGAGGCTTGGCCCCCCCCCCCATATCTTATCTTCCCCAACCAATAAGGTGAGTATCAATGGGATTCAGTTCAATTAAGATTTAATTTTGCCAGTATATCTATAATGACAGCCTTTTAGGTTGCTGGGTTTGAGCCCCATAAACCAACTCCTTTCATGGGTCAACATTAATGTTGACTTTAAAACAATGCAACGGCTGAAATCATGTCCCTGGATCCCCAGTGAATGGATGAAAAGAATGGCACCCTCCTAACAGTAATGTCATAATCAAATATTATGAGAGTCTTTGTTTGCATGGATTAATTGTTGGAAAGACAAAAATAGACGAGTAAATAAAATGTATTATGTCCTTTTGAGAATCTTTGTATGGCTATTAAAGTAAAGCTGCCTGTATCAAATAATATCCATGAAGCATTTTTCATCGGATGTGATTTATTTTAATAAGGCAACAGATTCATACACAAACAATTAAAAGGCAACAAATACATGCGTAAGCAGAAGCATGACATTTCCCAAATTTGAAATGTAAATTTCAAGCTCAAGAAACAGAAAATTTGAGTGCTGGGTGGTATCAATGGGGATTTTTTGTGAAAAACAGATTAAAGCATATGGTAAAAATACAACACACACAAAAAAAAATTAGTGACTGGTGGTTACTGCTTGTTGGGTAAGCAACCCCATAAATGGTAATTGGTCACTTTTCCTTATGAAAGCTTATCCCAACCACGGCCGATTCCCGTAAATGTGAAAAGTTGCTAAACTTTTTAATGCCAATATTGACTATTTTTCAACACAAAAGTAGCGTAAAGAGTAATATCTGTGTAAGAGATGGCAACAATAAAAGAACTTGCACTGATATTAGGGTGCTGCATAGACCTAATGGGGAACTATTAAAGTGATCACTGTTGATTCAAAAAGGCAGTTGCAGACAGAGTCAAGATTATTGTTCCATAATAAAAGAGGAATAATAAGATTGAAACTTTTTATGGCATCAAATGAACAAATTTGTCTGATATTTCTTGAGCTTTTCTATTTTCAGCGTATTGACTAATTGTCCAGGGACTATTGCAACCATATTCGTGTTACCTAGGGAGCAAAACAGGTTTAACTGCAATGAGAAAAGTATTATGTGTCCTTTCTAGATGGTGAACACAAATAAGTCGGTTGCATGAGACCCTGCAGGGTCCACTATACTAAATAACTGGCGCTCGGGATTCGGCATTTCTAAAATCAGCAAAATTGCCTAAATAAGGACCTCAAAAAGTATGGAAGGGCAATATGTTTGGTCAATATTTTGTTCTAATTATAGAGTAGGTTTATTTAAAGTTTATCCGATGCCATTTTGTATCTCCAGAGTACTTTGATAAAATTTTAAGGCTTTTTCCTAATTTGCATGTAATCCTCAACTTAGCTTAACCTGAGCCATCAAAATTAGAGGGGAAAACCCCTGAGCTTACCTCTACTCTTGTTATGAATGATGCTGTGTATCATTTGCTTGCTGAGAATTTTGTTAGTCTGCAGCAAGTGGTACCAAAGCACTTATTTAACCCTAATATGTAACACACACCATTGCTCAAAATAACCTACACTGTAAGGCAATTAGGCAATTTGCCTTGGGTGCCCCTACCATTTGCCTTGGTGCCCTAAAAAACTGAACAGCTTTAACTTGTAGTGTCTTGTTGCCCTTTTAAAATTGGCTAAAATTGCCTGCTCGCCCTAAAACCTTATTTTGGGCCCTGCCACACCCATAGGGGAAAGAGTATGTGCACTTTGCTATACATTGTTTGTATTTTTGTTACAGAAAACCTTCGTTTTGATGCCTTTTGTGATGATATTCGTAATTTATTTGGCACTGATATTCGAAGTCAAGACTTGAAAGCTGTTTTCAGGAAGATCACCACCAATCCTGATGCTAAAGTTGACTGGAGTGAGGTGAGTGGCGGATTTGGACTCACTACTTGCTAGTCTAGTCTAAATTGTAGCAGTTGTCTTTGTATTTCTGAAACAAAACATTTTATTTCCAGGACTACCGGTAATCAAAAAGCCAAAGTATAAATGGAGACACTTAGCAAAGACTTAAGTACCAAATAAAATTCAAAATATGGTGGTTGTCAACATCCAAATGCACAAACAATCTGACAACTAAAATATAACTAAAATTATGATGTTGACATGTTTCTATTGATTGGTGGACATTACTTTGTAACATTTACAAACTGAAAAAAATGTACAAACAGAAAAAAAAAAAGTTTTGCCACTGTACATTGTAAAAGGTCTGTCAGATCTGTTCAATGGTGGTGTCTTTTATCACTTCCTTTTTTTTAATGATATAAATGCCAATGGTATGTCATTGAAGAATCTCTATTTTCCAATTTTGTCTTTCAGTTATTTGGTTACTTTCAAACTGAGGATGATGAACCAGAACAAGTTGTCAGTGAGGATATCAGTATCTTCACAGTAGCAAGGAAGTCCCGTATAGGAGAGGCTGCAGGTATGTCAACCCTGGGGGAGGGACATACAAGTTGTCAATGAGGATATCAGTATGGAAGTCCCGTATATGAAAAGCTGCAGGTATGTCAACCCTGAGGGGAGAGGGGAAGGGGTAAAGACAAGTTGTCAGTAAGGATATCAGTATCTTTACAGTAGCAAGGAATTCCCGTATAGGAGAGGCTGCAGGTATGTCAACCCGGGGTGAGGGCCAGACAAGTTGTCAATGAGGATATCAGTATGGAAGTCCCGTATAAGAAAGGCAGTGAAAGAAGTGTGCAGTGAGATGCACTTTTGCATAATGAATAACATCACCCATAGATTGCACTAGAATATTTTAATATGCAGTGTAATTTGATTAGTCATTGTAAAAAATGGATGAGAATCCCAAGTGTGAAAGAAATAGAGGACTCTGAAAATGTGAACTCTGATTGTATCAGAGTACCACACAAATTTTGCTACCAAACATGTGATGGGACATTAGGTCATGACATCACCAAATAAATGTGATTGAATAAAAAGTATAGACTGGGAACAAACATTTGCCAAGATAATAAATGTTGATTCAATTTAACACATGTGTAATTTGTAGCGTGAAAGTTGGAGTCACTCTTCAGTTTTACCAACGAGATATTAATCTTATTAATATCTCGTTGGTTTTACGTCACAACTAAATGTTTGGTAGCAAAAAAATAGTGTGGAGACTGAGTATAGTATTGCCTTAACTCATAATAATTTAGTCATTTCTCCAATGTTATTTGTTGTATTTTTCTACAGGTATTTTAAGTAGGTCAAAACAATTGATATCAATTGATTCCATTTGATAATCAATATGGCACAAACAAAGAATAATGTTACACATGGTATGTTCAAATTGATCAAAAATTGATCAGATATCTAAGTCATGGACGTAGTGTACGGTATGTTAAAATTTGAATGTGCTTCAAAACAGCCCAGAAACTTCACACTTTTCTCCTAATGTACAATCAGCATATTCTACTCTTCTTGGCTTTTATTCATTGTATTGATTGCATTCACCTTTATGAAATCAGATGAAGAAATTCAATTGAGCAAATAAATTAGTGTGCTATGTCATGTGTTAGTAGCAATATGGTATCACAACAAATGACAGTGTGCTTGTCTAATCAATGGGCTTCGTGTGAGATTGATGTTGGCTTATCAATAGGCAATATTGATTGGTTTAGACAGCTGAAATTCTTGGCAAAGTGTAACTAAATTAAGATGGGTATGTTACCACAGTATTTGTGGTTAAAAGTAAAAGATGATAATGGTTTCTTTTTTGGAACTATTTGAAGAGTATAAATTGAGGATCCACATGACCTTCTTAAAGACATGAATTATGTGGAGTCACTTTTGCTTTATAATTTTGGTTGTCAGTCAGAAGATAAAATGTTAAAAAAAATTGCATAGCTCTTTTAAGTTCATTTGATAAAATAAAATTTGAAAAGACCTTACGTCAGCATGATTTATGTTTGTAACAGTCAGTCAGTCTGTGTGAACATTTGGTACGGTATACCATTTGGTTGATCTTTTTTTCAAATTACTGTAATTCAGGGAAGTGCATGTACTTTCTGTAGATCTGAGAAGAATTCAGGTAAAAACACTAAATTTAGTACCTCTTTAAAGTCTTTTGCATGGCTAACTACATGCCCAGCAAAACATTTAGTACACATGTTTGATTGACACTTTTTCAGTCTAATCAAACTCACAGATCATAAGGTGGTTTGTTTAGAAATATGAGACAAGTTTCTTTTGAAAATCTGCTGAAATTAGTGGATGACAACTGAACCTTAAAAAATCTTGACTTATTATTTTCATTAAGGTTATCAGTGTTGAGCATGATGTTCGTGTTATAAGACTAAGAGCCATTTTAGAGACGTTTTAAAGTAAACAAAATTGAACATTTCAAAATGGCTGACACATTTTTTGAAAACCTCTGAAGCATATTGTTGAACATATTTAACAATTAGAACCCCCCAAACACTTAAAAGCTGTCTACATGTCCGATTATGTCCTGCAAAAATTCCCTTAGAATTTGAACCCCGGCCTCTTGCATTCCAATTCAATGTCCAGCTGTGGTGGATTTCTTGATTATCGTTTGTTGGATTCTGTTGAATAGAGGTGGGTTAGGGTTTTAAATGAAAGATTATCATCAAACACCAATAGGCAATGGGTTTAATCAACACCACTCTGACTGGACTTTCATTATCGGATTCATTTCTGGGACTGATGGCCCTATTTTGTTAGGTTCTTTTATTGCATTTGGCATGGGCTTTTTGCCAATCGCTGGGTTTGGCCAGTTGCTATTGTTCTGAACATCCGCTCAGAACTGGTCAGCTGCCGGTTGAGTTTTGAAGCATCCCCTAAAGAAATGTAATTAAGTTTTGACCCTTATATTTGAATTTTGAAGAGAACTGGTAGGTTTTTTCTTCTGTCATTCAAGAGAATGCAGTGTGATGACAATTTTTGTGCATTTGTGCAGCATGCTTCATCTGATCATGTTTCATTACTGCTAACATTTGCCCATTAAATGACACTTATCTCAGAAGGATGCTGTCACAGTGTGAAACAGCAAATTGGGCAATTTCTATAACATTGATTTTGTTTTTTCCCCTTCTACAGGTGACAAGAAAAGACGGGATGTAGTGGTTGCTATCAAGCATGTACCCAGTATTGATATTTATCTCGTGTTATCTCAGAAGGGTGTTGTGTCAGTCTGGAATAGCAAGGTAGGCCTATTCATGGACATGCATGGATCTAAGGTTGATTTCACCCAAACTTATGATTATACTTGTCGTTTCGTTTACCATTTCTGAAAATAATTGCTATATGTAGTAAGCATATTTTTAAAAGAGGGCTCGCTAGTCCAAATCTTTAAAACGGGCTCGCCAGTCTGAATCTTTAAAAAAGGCTTGCCAGTCTGAATCTTTGAAAAGGCTCGCTAGTCCGAATTACAAAAAGGTATTTGATTTTCCTGTAATTTAGTAAGTTTGATTTTATAACTGAACATGCTGATGGGTATCAACAGAGCAGAAAATCAATCACGAAAACCTGCTGTGATCTCTTAGTTGTTACCTTGTTGAAGGAATGTCAGTGACATCCAGCTCTGGTTTGCTCTTTATAACCTAAAATGGTTTTTATAAGTAATTAAAGTTAATCAGGATATGGATTCATAATTCAAAAAGAATGAAAGATATTGAAAGAGAAATGAAGAGTGAAGAGAAAGGAAAATTATTAGCAATAAGCAGGAAAGGGGATTAGCCTAACGTAAAAGAGATAAAAATGTCAATATCATGCAGTTGGTGCAAATAAAGTCAAAGTATTTTATTGACAATTACCAAACATATAGGTATAGTCAAATGTACAATTACAATTGGTAAAATTACACAAAGATATATATAAAATAATATAAAAATACAAAGGCAATATATTTACAATGAAAACAGTGTTGGGATCATGTAGATCGTATATTAAAGGCAGATTTAACAAAATTAATAACTGGCTGTATTGTATCATATTCATTGACGCTCATTATAAACAAGAATATATCATGGTCGTGCAAATTATCGATGTTAAAAGTTTCACCAATATCAGAAAATAACTTGACACGAAGATCTTGGTAATGTGTACACTTCATTATAAAATGAAAATCATCCTCAACTTCGTTGAGATTACAAAATTTACAGATTCTATCTTCTAAATTGAGCGATAGATGGCGACCTTTTTCAACCATTAACGAATGAGCACTAATTCTTAGTCTACTAAACGCAGCTCTTGATGAGCGATCAGACATAATTACATATTTTTCCATATCGAATGATTTTTTGAACAGACAGTATGTTCTCAACTTGGTTTGAAAGTTTCTGATTTGATTAATCCATTGATTATTGTACATTCGTTGGAGAGGAGTTAAGATATCAGACTGGTAATTTTCAAAATGAGCTCAAAGGCTTTAGCATTAGTCTATCAAAGGGAACCATTGGCATTGAGGTAAGACCTGGCTTTGAAGGCTTCCAAGTTCGTAGCAATTGGTAAAATGTAACTTGATGAACACATGTTTTGACTGATATCCTTCTCATTGTTGCAGACCCTGAGATTGACAGCATGCACTGAACTCAAGGTAAGGACATTGTCTATAATATAGGCTTACATCTAAAAATCTAGGACCATTTCATAGAACATATGAGGTGTGCTGTGGCAAAATGAGAGGAAAGTCGCACATTTTAAAATTGAGTTTATTACATATTTTAATTCTCTAAAATCTCAGCTTTTGAATGGTATATAATATGTGACACTTTCTTTGTCCATTCTTCATTTAGAGATCAAAATCCTAAGCTGTCCACTGAATTTATTGCAACAAAAATTAGCTGCAAATCCATTTCAAAGATACTGATTACTACAGTGTATAATAGAAAATAACAAAGTTGACCTTCAAAACTTTAGGTATAGGTAAACACTTATGCATGAATATGTTTTATGTCAAAAACCAAAATTTGACTTTTTTACCCTATTTTTACTTTAGATGCCATTAATTCAAAATGTAGATTTGTAACTTTCCTCTCATTTTGCC
>JXSR01S069480.1:0-14659 GCA_000969725.1 Ophiothrix spiculata
GTTTGTTCAAATAAAGTTAAAATCACCGAAACGTGTCCAATGTCATAATAAGTTCTAAAAATATATTGACCGGCTCTGAACTTAAATATTTTATGTTTCTTTATACTTTTAGGGTGACAAATTGACAAAATAGATATGGGGAAAGTTAAGGAAACTGTGTACGAAAGTCTAATTCAAAGAATTTATATCTAACAACATACCATAAATGGTAACGAAAGTACGTGGAATAGAATTTGTTTAAGGTGTTTGGTCCATGGGAGATCCGCTAGAGCAATTTTTGTATAAATCGGCATGAATGATATTTTATCGATGTAGAACCGATTTTTAAAATAAAAATTGGGGGGTACGGTACTTGTTTTTGCATGAGAGTCTGTTTAAAAACACAATTTTTGGAGGTTTTGGGGGACAAATTAGTACAGGGGTCTATGGGAAATGTGGCAAAAGTGAAATTATTTAGTGTTGATTCAAAAAATCTGCTAGAGTAATTTTGTTAATTTTTTTATAAAAGTTGCGCACAAGTATGTTCTTTCAAATAAAAAAATAAAAATTGGGGGTCACGGACCTAATTTTCTAGAAAAATACCAAAATATGGCCATTTTTAGCTTCAAAACACTACTCAGAGAATATGAGCATGCGTATTGCGGGACTAACCAACTCGGAAACTGGCGCGTACTGGTACGCGTGAACGGCGCGTGGACCAAACGCCTTAACCAAATGTCACATTTAGTATCATAACGGTTTTTTTATGATCAGGTGTGATTGTCTAATTGATTGTCTAATGAGTAATGTCATTATTAAATCTACCGAACATAGATAAACTTCCGATGTGACCATGGTAACAGGGCAAAACATTATTATTTTTTGATAAAATTAATCATTTTAATATAGTTTGAAATTGTCTTATAATGTATTACGATTTTAACATTAGAGTCAAGACGGAGACAGCTCGCTAGTCCGAAAGCTCGCTAGTCCGACGGCTTGCTAGTCCGACAGCTCGCTAGTCTGAATTCTAATTTAGGCTCGTCAGTCCGAATTATGACAAAGGCTCGCTAGTCCGAATATTAAAATAGGCGCGCTAGTCCGAATTTTAAAAACAACTCGCTAATCAAAATAGGTGAAATAAATGTGCATATTTCTATTACAGTTTTTTAAAAATCTGACTTGCGACTTGTTTTCAAAATTCAGACTAGCAAGCCAATTTTGAAATTCGGACTAGTGAGCCTATTTTAAAATACGGACTAGCGTGCTGTTATTTAAAGTCGGACTGGCGAGCCGTTTTTAACATTCGGACTAGAGACTTGTTTTCAAAATTCGGATTAGCGACTCTATTTTAAAATTCGGACTAGCAAGCCTTTTTGAAAATTCGGACCAGCGAACCTATTTTGAAATTCGGACTAGCGTGCTGTAATTTAAATTCGGACTGGCGTGCCGTATTTAACATTCGGACTAGCGAGTTGTTTTTAAAATTCGGACTGACGAGCCTATTTTCATATTCGGACTAGCGAACCTTCGGACTAGCGAGCTGTTTTTCGGACTAGCGAGACCTTTTCAAGGTTATATTTTCCCCATTGAATAACGTTTAGAACTAGCGAGCCTTCGGACTAGCGAGTCGTCGGTGTTACCGCAGTCAACAGCGGTGCTCCTCTTGAAGGGGGAAAGAAGAGGGAATTCCTAGCTAACGTTTGAGAATCTAATGTCGGCACACATGACAAATACGATGTGAAGATTGTTGTGGGTTATATGATGTTTAATGTAGTTTAAAAGGCCCAAAGTGGTGAGTGCATATTTCTTAGGGTAGTCGAAACTCTGATGAGAATATTATTAGTTATAAAGAGTACTGTTTTACTGATGTTATGCTACCTTCGACATGTTTACTAGAGCTTACTAGGACATATTGGTACACGGTAGAAACAGTGTGTGATCTTCAGTGAGCTTTACTTCAATGTAAACAAAGTTTTTGAATTTATGAAACATGCTGAAAATCATTGGTTTCGGATGTAATCTAATAAGATTGTACTCTCAAGAGTGTATTTTGATCCCTAGTTTTGGCAATAATGTTTAGAATGTCATCAAACATGATTGCTTTATTTTGGACAACAAAGTTCGTTGACCTTAAATATTCCTTGTTTATAATTAGCTAAGATAAACAAAAGGTTTGTTTATCCCAGTAGTTTGAGATTCATAACATTGATCTTGTTGGTAATTAACTGTAGTTAAAGGTTTAATTGTAATTATTGTACGTTTTCCTTGTATGTTACAGTTTTTAAGGAGCTGATTGCGACACTAGAGAGAGCTTCACGTGGTGATGTGCTGCCCTCTTGCGAAGTGAAATATCAATCTAGTCTTACAAATAGAGACTCTTATTAACAATGAGTTATATTTGGACAATGAGTGACTTATGCGTTTGCGACTCAATTTACATAAGAATTTGCGTCTAAAGTTATGATATGTAAGCTGAGTAGACCAAGTACATTGTCATTTGTTATTGAAAGAGTGTGAGACTACAGAACAACCGAATTAAAGCTTCTGTATTATAAAATAGAACACTTGCGTCCTTTTGATCTTTGTACAACTACCTTTAAACATCATATAACCCACAACAATCTTCACATCGTATTTGTCATGTGTGCCGACATTAGATTCTCAAACGTTAGCTAGGAATTCCCTCTTCAAGAGGAGCACCGCTTTCCCCCTTCAAGAGGAGCACCGCTGTTGACTGCGGTAACAGTCGGACTGGCGAGCGGACCCCGTCAAGACAAGAGAGGAGGGGTCTATTCGGATCGAACATTAAAGTTTGGCAAAGTAATTTTCCCAATTATGTGCACAATAATACTGCATCTTATAATTCTTCCTAACATTAATTGCGGTATCGTTATATAGGGAAACACGTGTAAATTATACATCTAGTAAAACTTCAAAAATGGGCAATAAGGACTGTGTCAAAGAGGTCACCGCAGAAGTTATATACCAGATCATTATTCGCTCATCACAATGTTCTCATAATCAGTGATAATGTACATATTAGTATACACTCTTAGAAGGCCGGGATCAAATATACGAGTAGTTTTTCGGATAATTTTATTTTGATCCTTTAAGGATCACTTTTGATCCTTTTTCGGATCAATATATACAAATGGATCAAATTCACGACGATCATTTTTGATCCGGTTCTGGGATCATTTTATTTAGACCCTTTTTGATTACAATATCAAAGTTTTGATCCGTATTTCTGGATTACTTTGATACGGAAAGGATGAGCTTATATTTGATACCGCGTTTGGATCTAACGTGATCTTTTGTTTCATATTTGAGTACACCCCATATCCACTACATAGCCGGGAATGTATACAATGGTATAAATACGATAATTTCACCACACTTGACAGCTGAGTGTCCCGTGGCCGAATGGTTAGAGCGTTGGTCTCGTAATTACATGATGTACATGCGGCGTGTGTTCAAACCCTGCTAGGGTCACTTCAGTGTGATGTTTTTAGGCAGATCTTTTTTATAAGAAATATTTGATCCTTTTTTCGGATCAAGAATTGTGATCCTTATTTTTGGATCACTTTGATCCTTAAAGGGTAAGCTCATATTTGATACCTAAAAAGGATCAAAATTGATCCTTTTTGTCTCATATTTGATCCTTCCTTTCTAAGAGTGTATGATTGTTTATGATCTACCTGTGGTTTTTCAAAAGTACGTACTTTACATAACACTCTGATTTTTGTAAGACATGTCAACGACTTTAGCATAACAAACAACAAACAATCCGACCATGGAATGGTCTTGCGACCCAATCCTTTGGAACTCCCTCCCACAGTCAGACATTTTTGGAACGCTTTTTAAAAAATCACTTATTAAAAAGTATAAAAGAATTTCTAATGTCGGCATCTATTAAGTGATATCACATTTCTTTCCCTCTTTGTTTTCCGTTTTTTGACCCCGTTCTTGCCCTGTCTTGTTTAATATATTTGCATTTTTATAGTTTACTTGTAAAATCTTATGGAAATAAAACTTGTTTTGATTTGTGAATGTAAGCAACACTCTGTTGTGAGGTAGCGAGATTTGCTTTTCCTTTAAAAGAAATTATGCGTTAAAATATTGAATCGACCGTGTACTTGATATTTAACATGAATATACATGAGTCTAAAAATATTTTTAAAATATATACTGGGAAGACAAAAATGTTTCACATTTATGTATAAATATCGTGTAAATATAATGCAATTAAAATTTCCAAATTATGTGTCACATTTCGTGAAATTTTACTGGCAAGTAAATTTCACGTTATATACCTTCAAAATCGGCTGGTGATTTTCTCTAAAAATATCAGTTCAATGTAAAATATATATTTATGCCGATACGTTTATAGCAAAATTTTAACAAAAATTAGTTTTGTTAAAATTTAAATTGCTAAAACAAAATTCATGTAAGGGTTTATTTGTTGAAGTCCTGACACTGAAAATCAGCACATTGCAACACTGAATTTTCCATCATTGCTCATGCGTAACCAATTACTTTAACACTTAAGTAACCAAGGTATTTCCCACCCGTTGTACCCAAGGGGGTCCTAGGGACCCCTTAAAACACCCTTGCGGTATGAATTTTACGTTGAAAGTCTGGTCAATAATAAAGCATGCAAAAAGGACCAAAATGCAGAAAAAAATTAAAGTGGCGGTCGAAAAACCACTTTTTATGCCACGTCAAAATTTGTCCTGCCAAAATTTCAAAAACCCTGTTCCCGAATGAATTTTCGCATGAAGTTTTGCTCAAATTTGCACATTACAAGTACAATTATATTGCTAAAATAAAATCAGAAAAAAGATATTCGTTTTCAATTTTATGGGCAAAACAAATTTGAACAGCGCCCTTGAAAAATAATATTTTGCTAATTAGCACGAAAACGACTGGATCTATTTGATTGCCCCTGAAGGACCCGGTGCGTTAAGTTTGACAGTGACATGAAGCGGCGATGTAATTTTGTTTTGAGTTTTCGCGCCCCTGTTGTAGGGCTCCTAGTACCCCCTCCCCCCCCCCCCCCACCCCCCCCCCCCCCCCCCCCCCCCCCCCGTTATTAGAATTTGCTTAATGAGGTCGATAACAGGGTAGCTGTAACATGACTCGCAATGGTCATAATTTGACGAACTTGATTCATAATATTTATATTTTCTTCAAAACACTTGCAAAGATTCATTTAAAATATAAACAAACAAACAATCAAAACCTGAGCGGAAAAACAAAATCAACATCTGAGGACCATCATTCAACAGAGAAAGAAAACACATGGTTTAAGCTGGTCTCAGAGTGTCCATCGTGGTTGTTACAAGCATAATAAGCGGATAAATTGATTACTTTGTCGTGTTCGTCAAACCGATAATCTGATACCCTGGTCACATAACCTTTCGGCGAGGTTACGATGTGTTTACGGCGTCAATTCGGCAGACGCCGATCGGACACCGGCCGGTGTCCGACCGGGGTTCGACCGGTGTCCGTAGAGCCGTAAAGACGCCGGAGCATGCCGCAAGATTTTAATTCTGAGTTAAAACCTTGCGGTGTGTATACGATGTCTTCAGTTATGGTTACATAATAACCGGTGTCCGACCGGGCATCGCAAGCATTCTGCGGTGTCATACCGATGTCATACCGGCGTTGCGGCATTGCGGCGTTGCGGCTTCTTGCGGTTTATGTGACCAGGGTGTTACCTTGTTGTGTTGATCGCAATAACACGTTGTGGACCATTGGATTGAATTTTAACCTTTCTCGGGACAAACCATCGCGGCAAGATGCCAATGTGTCGTGCTACACCCCAACAACTAATAATTTAACCGTAAAAGCTACTCTCAAATGACATTCACTGAATTCCCCATTTACTCCACGACAACCTTCGTGGGGCAATGAACGTCGCGTTAAATTTATTCTATAACATGGTTTTTGCAAATGTTTTTCTTTAAAAAGAAGTCGCATTTACGACCCTCTCGTGGTACACTGTGACTTTGAAATAAGATAAGTATTAAAAATAGTTTTAGTTGTTTTAAAATCCCTTCAAAAACCCAGCCGATTTTGTCATGACAAAAAAAGTATCTTAGAGCTTGGTCACAATAACTCGTACGAACAGTTATGAGCAGTGTTAGTCCATCTAATAGAACCACGCGACGCACTCGCTGCTCGCTTTGCTCGCTGCTCGTGGTCCTTTTAAACGGACTAACCACTGCTCGTAACTGTTCGTACTAGTTATTGTGACCTAGTCCGATCCTAGGACCTTGATTTTTTTTGTGTTACTATCCACAATATAATCCACTATCACATACCACTTTACTAGAAAGCCCAGAGTTCTATATACATCTAGCAGACTGATCGCATAGCAGACTGATCGCCCCTCCCGAAAACGGGGTAGGTAGTGTACTTGGTGGTTATATCTCTCATGTTGGTTAGTGTCACCCGAAAAACAAGGGTTCTATTAATCGAACTAATTGTGACCAAGCTCTTACACCACAACTTGTCAGCCAATAACGGAAGCAATCTAAAAGGATGCATTTGGTAAATAGGAAGTGAATCGGAAGTGCTCTAAAATGGCTTTTAAGGAAAGTAGGTTTCACAATCTAAAATAATCATCATAAATTGAAAAAATGAATAGCAAACTATACAAAAGTGTGTTTTATACAGAAATTTTACAAGAAATCTGTTTATTTCTTAATAAACCTACAAAAGAATAATCTTCCATATTTCTTTCATATTATTATCTTTGCATAGTTTTTGCCAAACATTATCTCACTAGGGCCAATCAACGCTAAACAAATTGCTATATTTTTAAAAATGAAATTGTCATTTGGACCAAGTATACTTTAGGTCCCATCATAAATTTAAGGGATAGGGTTAGGGTAGGGTAAGGGTATGTTTAAGGTCAGGGTTAGGGTTGGGCCATGGTTAGTATCTTAGGGTTGGGTCACGGTTAGTCAGTTAGGGTCGGATCATGGGTCATATAATTTTTTATTAGATTTGTTCAAACAGGCAAAAAAATCTGTTTTTGGCGAGTTCTAAAATGTTAGCAAGATCTAAATATGCCATAACCGAAAAGTAGCCCTGACCCGTAAATCCGACAAATTTCATTTTGCGCCACACGTGACGTGAAAGCCACTTTAGGACTTGTTCGTGATGTACGGTCACAAGTGTATTAAAATACAGTAAGATCATTTTTACATTGTTTTAGATAAAATCTGTGCAAAAACCATTATGAAATACAGAGAGTATTTTGTTACACCACGACTTGTAAACCGGAAAGTGTAAACTTATAAAGGATGTATTAATAACTCGTAAAGTAAAATAGCAGCAAACTGTTTCAAAATGGTTTAAATAAAATCAGACTTTCACTAATTGCCCCTGAAAATATTTTTACATATTTTTAAAACTATAAGTGATACATTTTTTTTTTAGATTTAGGTCTATTATTTTTATTAAAAGCTACTCACCCCCGAAACAACTTACAAAAAAGGGAAAAGTCACTAAATTGCTAGTTTTAGAAAACGTTTTATTTCAATATATGATTACTTTTTTAGATTTCGTACAAATCCCTTTAAGAATACCAAAAATGCTATTTTTGATTATTTTGCCGAATAAAAGTCATAATTGCAAGGCAAGTAGAAAATATTAGGCTTGTGGTATTAAATCTTAAATGCTTTATCTTCCATAGTTTATATAACAACCTTTTACGGACTATATAACGGGTTCTCCCTGCTTATTCTCTACTTACACATATTGAACATGAATAGATAAACATTTTTGTAGTAATATAACCTGTACACCAGTAGTTTTGCCTGACTTCGTGAAATATTGGAAAGAATTACAATTCTCTACTAATTGTATTTTATTAAATGTTGAAAATAGTGTTTCAAGTTTTAAATCTTATAATCATCTCGTTTCTACGCTTGTGGTGATCAAACAAATCATTTTCATTGAATTGTTTCTCTTTTGATATAGAAAGTATTGTCACCCCCTACATTTTACCTCTTTGGCTTGTATCTTTTCCAGAGTAAATAACTGGAAACAAACTTATACCTCATTGAAACAAGCTTTGAAAATCTATCTGTGAATACTCACTGGCTCCCATCCTATCAAATTTTAGAATGCCTGTTAATGGACCTTAGGGTGATATAAGACCAAAGAAAGCAATGAAAAGGTGAGAAAGTTGTGAACAGATGACAAAATAAATAAGGAGTTACCTAAGCTTTTAAATCGCTCATTAGTTGGTTACAGTGATAGTTTCAATGCTCCGGGAAATTTGTAAAATACAAATTGATATTGATATTGGACCCAATCGTGTCTCGACGGTCATTGACCTTCAAGGGGACAATAATTTCTGAGAAAAATGGCATCAAAAGGCATTGAAAGTATGAACGTTAATAAATATTAAGTTGTGATATAACATTACTTGATTTGTGTTAACGACAATACTTTCTTGCACACCCTATATAGCAAATTGTCGTCAGAAGCTTTGGTTAATCTTTTAACTGGAAAGCCCATCTGAGGTATATACAAATTTAGGATTTAGTAAACGTAGGACAAAGTTACAACCCCATCACCAACAAATACAATAAAAATTATACCTCTCTTAATTTTCGCCATTTTTTTATATATTTTGTTGATACTATAAACAATTATTACATTTAAAGCTTTATTTGGAGCATTTTCGTACTTTGTCTCTGTTTAAATTGTGGATGTCGAGTGAAGCTAAGGTAAGTGCCATTTAAATTTCTATAAATAGCATGGTTTTTGCAAAAAAAAATAATAACAAGTATGTATTTAGATAAGGTTATTTTTACATTGTTTTAAAATCCCTTCAAACCCCTGTCTCCTTTGTTATGACATACAGCAACTATTTTGTTTCACCACAATATGTAAAACAATTAAAACTGATGATACAGAAAACTACGGTATGTACTCAACTAGTATTGATAAATCGCAAGTAAAATAGTAGCTAATGGTGTTTCAAAATGGCTATTGTTTCTGAAAATATTTTTTGTCACAACTTTAAAATATTTTCAAGAATAATAGCATGTTTTTAAAAAGTTATAAACATTTCGTTTCTTCAACTGTTATGGCAAAACAAATCATTTTCTTGCAAGCCCATCTGAGGTACAAATTTATTCACACCTCCATCGCCGAATGATACAATAAAATTATTTCTTTCTCAATTTAAGTCATTTCTGTGTGTTTTATTACATTTTAAAGCTTTATTTGGAGCATTTTCATATTTTTTCTGTTCAAATTGTGGATGTCGAGTAAACCTTAGGTGTCATTCTAATTTCTAAATAACGTGGTTTCTGCAAATAAAAAAGGAACAATGGTAACGGGTATGTCTTAGATGAGGTTATATTTACATTGTTTTAAAATCCCTCCCAAACCCGTCCGCCTTCGTTATGACATGCAACAAGTATTTTGTTACACCACAATATGTAAACCAATAACGAATGATACAGAAAAGGATGTACTAGTATTGATAAATCTAAGAAAAATAATAGCTAATGCAATGGTGTTTTAACACTTAACTACATTACCCCGCCCTTCCGTTAGTGCATAAGGGGTCCGTGGCCCCCCCTTATAAAAACCACTTTCCCACCCGAAATTGTTAATAATCTCAGTTACACCATATATATATAGGTACACTAATCACAATCATATTTCAGGAAAAATATAAAATATATGTGCAGTTTCAAAATGGTGGCCAAATAACCGATTTTCGTTTCTTACATTTGGATTTTGGCCAAAATTTGAAAAACTCACTTCCCGAGGGAATTTGCCAATGAAATTTGGCTCAATTAAGGCCTAAATATACTTTGTCATTTTTGTAGTCATTTTCATTCAGAATTTTTCTCATGGTGTTACATTTTCACCACTATGTTAAATTTTCATTCGGAATGAACATTTTCATTTTGATTTTTTCTCATGGTGTTAAATTTTTGTCATGGAGTAAAATGTTTCATCATTTATGCAAATGTTTCATGATGGTGTTCAACGGGGCATAGATCGATCTCATAAGTTCGATAACAATACCATAATTACTTTGGTCTTTTCATTATAATCTGAAACCTGTCCTTGACAGGTACTATATGGATTTTATTCTGCTGAAAAGATTTTCTGACTCCTTTGATTTTTCTCAAAACAGAAACATTTTCGTTTGGGAATTTTATCACCGTTTTGATTTTTTATCATTCTATTTGTAGTTTTAGCGGATATTTACGATCAATAATATCGTCTAGGAACTCGAGGTCAATATGCATTCAGCTCTATGGATTTTCAAGATGGTAAAAATGACAAAGTATATCTAGGCCTTTAGGAGATCATGAATACATTGACATTGGCGAAATACAATTAATACAAAATTTACTCTGGTCGGTTTTATGGGCAATTCACTTTTTTCGCAACACCCCCCAAAAATGCTAATTTATGCTAATTAGCTCGAAAACGACGCGGTCGATCTCATTTTTAACTATTTATATAGGTATTTACTAAAATTAACAGCCCAAAATATTGCGGTGTTAAAATACGAGAACCGAAAAACGAAATGATTGGTACAATGGTACCCCCCCCCTACCTTATGCAGTTAATTGTTAAAATGGCTATTGTTTTAAGTTTAAAACTGTGAAAGTAAAACTACAAAAAAAATGTATTTTTATGTACATAGTCATTTTAAAGCTTTATTTAGAACATTTTCATAAGTTTTTTGTTAATTTGTGGATGTCGAGTGAAGCTAAGGCGCCATTTTAATTCTTATATTACGTGGGTTTTGAAAATATGAAATAGGAAAAAAGGTAACAAGTATGTAATTGGAAATGATTATTTTTACATTGTTTCAAAATCCCATCAAAACCCGTCCGCCTTCGTTATGACATGCAACAAGTATTTTGTTACACCACAATATGTAAACCAATAACGGACGATACAGAAAAGGAGTATTGATAAACCGTAGGAAAAATAGTAGCTAATGATGGTGTTACAAAATGGCTATTATTCCTGAAAATATTTGTTTGTCACAACTTTAAATATTTTCAGATATAATAGCCATTTCTTTAATAAACATTTCGTTTCTTCACCTGATGGTAAAACAAATTATTTTCTGGCAAGACCATCTGAGGTACAATTTTGTTTGTTTGAGTGTTTGTTTTTTTGATTTAGTAAACGTTGGACATAGTCACGCCACCATCACAGAATGATACAATAAGAATTATCGCTTTCTAAATTTTTCTGTGTGTTTTACTATATTTTAAAGCTTTATTTAGAGTATTTTTATAATTTTTTTGTTTAAAGTATGGATGTCGAGTGAAGCTAAGTGCCATTTTAATTTCTAAATAACGTGGTTGTTGCAAATAAAAAAAAGTAAACAAGCAACAAGTATGCGAATTAGATAAGGTTATTTTTACATTGTTTTAAAATCCCTTCAAAACCCTGCCTCCTACGTTATGAGCAAGTATTTGGTTACTTTCACACAGTCACACCACCGTGACCATCACAGAAAGATGCATTTAAAAATATGTATATATCTCATTTAGCCATTTCTGTGTAGATTCGATGACTTTTTTACCACATTCTAAAGCAAAGATCATTTCCATAAGTTTTAAGATTATTCTAAGTGGAATCTAAGCCAATCACTTTTATTCTGTGGATGTCGAGTGATGTTTAGGCGCTATTTTAATTCTTATAAAGTAGTTTTTGAAAATAAACTTGTGAAACAAAGTAAAAATGGTCACAAATACATCTTTAGATAAGATTATTTTTACATTGTTTTGAAATTCCTTCCAAAAAACCCAGCCGCCTATGTTATCATGGTTATGACATACAGCAAGTATTTTGTTACACCTTTACTTGTAAACCAATAACGGAAGTAATCGAAAAAAGTTGTTTGGTAAATTAGAATTGAAACAGTAATTTGTTTTATTATAGTGGAAGTGTTAGAATAGCTTGAATTAAATGTAAAGGCACACATTTTTTGTAATTATCATGATTATATGGTATTATTAATAAATGTTTTCCAATCACAAATTTTATAGCCTTGATATGACCGGGAATTGAACCCAGGACCAGAGTTTAACGGATCAATGACTTTCCGGTATACTGCCTTCGCCAGACTTTATCAATCAAGATTATCTAGTCACATCGAACTGATGCTAGTCAACAGTTTGAATATTTTTTTTTTCAAGTATACTTTAGGTCCAATCCGAAATTTTAGGGTTAGCCGTCGGTTGCCAGTTAGAGAGTTAGGGTCGGGTCCCAGGTGAAGTTTTTGTTGGGACATTATGGGGGGGGGGGCAATATGTTTAAAACAGTTGAAATGACCTCTTTGGTTGAACGAGAATAATCTGTTCAAACAACCCACCAGATTCTGGTTCAAATTTGACGACAGAAATTCTAGTCATTTATAACCCAAACTTGTGTAAACCTACCCCGGCAGATTTCTACTCTGTAAAATATTGACCGTAATTTTTACGGCAATTGGGTTGCCAGCATATTACCGTTAATCTTACGGTTGACCGTAAATTTTACGGCATTTTGACAGTGTAATAATTATTTGTATATACGGTATATTACCGTAAAAGTACCGCAGAATGTCCAAAATACTGCAAAAATTACGATAAAAATGTTTACGGTCTTACATTTTTACGGTGAAATACCTGGCAGCTGAGTTGCCAGCATTCTACCGTTAAACTTACAGTTATTGCCGTAAATATATATAGGAAAAATAGTTTAAACACAATCTGTCAGGATAAATACGGTTATATATTAAAAATTGGAAAATGGAATATTCTAAAGATAAAAAAATAGATGAAGTCCAATGGTACTAATATGCCTATCTTCATATATTATATTACACTAAAGTTTACAGGGAAAGCACCCTAAACAAACGGTGACATTTTACAGTGTAGTCATATCAACCCTAACAGATTTTTGAGTTAGACCATAGGTGACCAGATCTTAAAGGTGGTATTTAATTAAAATCTCCGTAGACTACAACTGTGGTGTAATTGTCGTGGCCCCAACAATAAATAAAAAACGACACACTTTTCTAATTTTTTTTTCGAAAGAATACAATCAAACTTACAAGTAAATTTAGAAGAAAGAAGAAAGACGAACACAAAATAAATGCAAGTTGAAGATTTCACTTAATTCTGATCATTCTTTTTCAAGTTATGAGCTTACATGGTATTTTTCCGTAGGCTAAATTGTGTAGTTAATTTTTGGGCACCCTTAAACTTCTATTAGCAGGAGAAAAGTTAGCTGTTTTTCTCCAATTTAATATAGAAAATTATAGTGACCTCGAACATTCCACAAGCATTATTATGGTGTTTGCATTTTCCATTACTACTTTTCCATTTGTCCGCGTTCGTCGGTTTTCTGTCATATCCTGACCAGGGATACCCGCATTCCATTCATGTGATTTCATTCAGTTTGAACTTTGAATCAAGGTCAGGATATACCTTTGGCACTTTTGGGCACAAGGCATGCGACATTAACACACGAATTCACTGATAAAACAGAGTACGAAATTGTGAGTTAACAAACTTAACGAAGTGCGAGTCGATAATCTGATTTACTTTAGTATGTAGATTGTTTTGAGATTGTCAAAGCGATGGAAGCGACTTATTTTCCCGGCGACCGATCCAAACTACTCATTGAATCAATTTGAAATTCACCATTCAAAAAGCACCCAAGCCCCGGGAATCAAGTGCCAAAAAAAAACGGTTTGGGATCTTGATTTCTGCAGGAACCAAGGCTATTTATACGTTATCACGTCGACAGTGATTAACGTTAGATTAAACGTAAATAACCTGTTAATCATTTTTATTGATGAATATAGATTTATATTTGAGGCCAACGGTTTTCTCAATCAAATTGTTTACGTAAGAGTCCAAGCTTTTTATCAAAAATTAAAGAACCTCAGCTGGATCAATTTTACTAAAAATTGCCAGCAAATTGCTAAAGGTCGATAACTTTGTATACAAATAAAGTTGTGGCTACTATGACAAGGCAGGTGCTGGGTGGTAAAATTGGTAATAATAGCTAGGTTGCGCAAACTGTCGTTCGGTCAAACCGAACCTAAATTATTTTATTATTCATGAGTTACCCATGCGAATATTCATGAATAACAAAAGATTATGAGGCTGTTTTCCGTTCGGTTTGACCAAACGACAGTTTGCGCAACCTAGCTATTAATTAAATCATATTAAAGTCATTTTAAGGACAAGATTATGTAAAGGGATATTAGAAATTTAAGAATGGGATATGAATAAGTGAAAAGAGACAATATAAATACCTTGAATCAAGCTAAAAATTCGCTAACTCGTTGTTTACGAACTCCTGAAATTCAACGTTCAATGGAAAGTTCGTCGCCCGTTGACGAATAAGGTGAACAAGGCCAGGTCTAGTGATTTTCTTGAATAGAACTTTTATGAGTAATTCTCAAATTGCATATACTATAATTGAATATAGAATAAGTTTGTGAATTATTCTCAAAAGAAAACTTTGACACTTTACACAATAGTATTTACACAGATCAAAGTGTCTGTTAAACATGTGACCCGTCATATCGAAAGGTACCTTAAGGTCGGCATAGTAACTTACGAGATACGGGTATGGCAAGCCAAAAGGGTCATTACGTATTGCCACAACG
>JXSR01S069502.1:0-10475 GCA_000969725.1 Ophiothrix spiculata
TGTTAGTGCTAGTTGTACAAACCGTTAGAATCATTTGATAAAAACCGTTAAAATTAACATTTCCAGGTAATATATGTTGCCCAAATTTTACATATATACCACGTGTATCATAAAAAAATTGTGCACGGATTAAAACTGATTTTGACCTTGATAAAAGCACCAAATCATAATTTTTTTAAGGTCCAATGCATCTCTAAGGTCTTGTGCACATATAGAAAGAGATTTGTTGTTGAAGAGGCCATTGGTCAAATCAAAGACACTGCGTGAGAAAAAGATACAACACACTTTGTGAATTGAACAATAGTGTCTGGTACGTGCCATTAACCCTTAAAGAGCCGGGCTTTTTCGACCCACCTCACAGCCCCTTCCCCTCTCAGAAACCGATTGACGAAACATCACATGTAGGGTACTGGTGGATAGCTATGACCCTCACGAGCCCATTGGTACCAAAAAAATTGAAATCGGACTTTGTATGACGTCACAATGACGTCATAAGTGACGTCAGTCAAAAATCGTGAAAAACACCAAAAATCGCCAAAATCGTGTTTTTTCGCTATTTTTTTCAAGTAAAAGTTGTATTTTTAGCAATAATGTGAGTCAAAGTATGCCTACACATGTTCTTGCTACAAATAAATCAAATTAATTAGATAAAACAAAGTGGAAGAGTATCCTGAAAGCAAAAAACACGATTTGTGTGTATTTCCCATTGAAAATCAGTTTTTGTTCGGTTTTCACCAAAATAGTCTTAAAATAAGCGCAAGGCTTGAAGGAAAAAAGTCAAGAAGTTTCAGCGCGAAAAAATATCAACCGGCGGCGGTATAACAAAAAATATCGGAGGGGGGCGAATTCCCCCCCCCCCCCCCCGGCTCTTTTAGGGTTAAACATGTTAAAGTAAGGAACATGTAAATTAACAATAATAAGAAACAAATGGTTCAAGACAAAGTTACTTGCTGGAATATTAAGGCTAGGGTAGACCTTAAACATGTTAAACGGTTTTGTGCTCTATTTCTCATTACAACTAATCAAAAACCATATGTTGGCTGCTCTGGAAAAATGTGAGGAAAGTCGCACATCTACATTTTGAATAAATTGCATTTAAAGTAAAAATAGGGTTGAAAATGTCAAATTTCGTTTTTTGACAAAAAACGCCTTCATGCACGTTAATGTTTACATATACCTAAAGTTTTAAAGGTACTTTTTGCCAGGAAGTGCAATTATTCACGGATAATTGATTGCATGTTGCTATTATACACTAGCGATAAGTATCTTTGAAATCAATTTGCAGCTAATTCTTATTGCAATATATTCAGGGGACTACTTTAGATTTCGATTTCTAAATGAAGAATGGAGAAAGAAAGTGTGACATATTTCATATCATTTTGAAAACGCTGGGATTATAGAGAATTAAAATATGTCATATACTCGGTACATTCTGAAACCTGACCATACCCGATATGTAACACCCTTTTTCTGACATACTTTTTTCCAGGTGTTCATATAATATCTGACCACTATCATAAAATATATAGACCAGCTTATCGTCTGGCCAAAACCATACTATTGTTGTCCTCCATGTATTTCCGTGGAATCTACAATGATATATGCCATTCAGGCTCGTTCATAACAACAACGATTAATATTTTTTTGATTTTTATCTTGTTTTTTGAAAATATGAAAAAATTGGTCAAAAATTGTCATTGGCAGCGGTGGGATTTGTTTTACATTTTTTTACACTCTTTCCAGGCATTTGTCTCTAGATTCCAAAAAGCCAACAATTTCACAAATGCAAATTTTAGTTTCGCTTTCCAGAAATTTTCCAGGCAAAAATACAGTGCAACTTATTTGGGTCACAGTGGTAAGCGAACACCTGTAAAGTTTGCAGAGACCGTGTTGAATTACTTGCAGAGGCATAGTGCACTATAAATCCCCAGTATTTATTTTATTTTGGTGTGAATAATAATTAAAACACGAATAATTGTGCCGTGGAATAATCGATGTGCAAGAAAGTTCCGTCTTTATTTATGTCAACTGTAATTGCGTCGCACTATTAGAGCTAATCTTGAGCTATTCAAATTGGTGCATACCGAAACATGAAGTGGATCATACACCGTGTCGTGCTTTTACATACAGTTTACTAATCAACTTCGGTTGTCTCGTGGGTTCGCAGAACACCTACAGGGCCGGGTTCTCCCCTTATACATAATCTGATTTGTGGTTTGAAAGATCAATAAAACTAACCAAAATGATCTAATACACTGAAGCCTCCTTTCATAAACTTTTGCATATACATTATCAACTTGAAATACGGTACTTTTAAAATGGGTCTCTATTTCATGAATGTGTTATAATTACATACTACAACTGTGCAACATATAACATAGAAAGCTTTATCACAATATTCACATTTATATGGTTTCTCTTTAGTATGTATCATTTCGTGAATGATCCTGTGAGTCACCCATGAAAATCGTTTGTCACAATAACTACATTGATACGGTTTCTCTTTAGTGTGAGTTCTCTCATGACCGGTCCTGTTAGCTGTGTGTGAGAAACATTTGTCACAATAATTGCATTTATATGGTTTCTCTTTAGTGTGAATCCTCTCATGCTTGAGTCTGCCATCTACTCGAAAGAAACACCTGTCACAATAATTACATTTAAATGGTTTTTCTTTAGTGTGTATCCCTTCATGACGGATCCTGCTACCAGTCCTGCCTGTGAGAAGCGTTTATCACAATAGTTGCATTGATATTGTTTCTCTTTAGTGAGCGTTCTCTCGTGTCCTTTTCTGTTACATGTCTTTACGCAACTTAATAAAAGCCTCCTTGTTGATTGAATCTGTTCATGCAAGTTGTTAAGATACACATGTGATGTCCATGTAAGCTTACCCGTAAGCTTACATGTCTGGCTGAAGTTAAGTAGCTTTTTGTGTCGTTTGATGTGTTTTTTAAAATGCCCAAATTGTGCAAATGATAATGAACAGTATTTACAGGCATGTGGTCGTAGGTGAAGCATTTTGTCGAATTCTACTGCATTTATCAATCACTTTATGTGACCTGGCTCCTTTGAACACACCAGGGCCGTGAAACTCATATTCCGAGCCAATGGACATTTTACAGCTCCATTACTTTATGTAATTTTGATGCGAGGAAAACGAAAGGTTAAAGAAACCATCGATAAACCGTGGCTCCAAATTGGAGTCACGGTTCAGTGATCAAAAATGTTCCAGATGTTGGTGATGGCAGTATTACCGAATATTTAACGGTGCGCAAAATCAATTCTTAACCAATGTAAACATAGCGGTAGGCCTATTTCTAAACGTAAAATTCACGAAATATTGTATAAAACACCACAGCAATTGATTGAAAAATTATAATAGGTCTCCATCTCTCCTTCATACAACTTTCCCATTTTTATTATCGAAATGTATAACTTCTAAGGTTGATCAAAGATTGTCGCGGCATTTTGTACGTATTATTCAACCCTTAATAACATCTGCCCCAGTGGCTCAATCGGTTGCGCTGTTGTCATATCGTCCGAGAGAATACATTCTTTGGGGTTCGAGTCCCGGCAAGGCCGTGATGTTTGCAAAGGAATTTTTAATTACATATTTATGAAATAAAAATAAAGTAAAAAAAAAAAAGAAAAAAAAAAAAGAAAAAAAGAAAGAGCATCGACAACCACTGCAAACTTCCCTCTTTAATACCTGGAACGGAAAAAAAAATGATTGGAGCCACAGTTTTATCGAAGTGTCACCTCCTATATTCATCCTCCGTGGTATTACTCGAATTTGTGTACTCGCTATTTAACCCGTACAAATCAAACGCTTCACTAGTGATAACGCCACGACTGTAAAAGAGATATATAAACATCACTTCGCGAAAGCAGAGGAGGCTGGCCGTGGCAACTTTTACTGGGTTGCCGGACGATATCGTGGTCGATCCCCCGGTTGCATCGTATATTACCGTAAATCAGCAATTATTTTTGAATTAACATGATTAAAAAAGAAAAGAATGAAAAAAAAAAAGAGAATTTTTCATGAAGAGTGACAATTACTGTTATATTTAGGTAAATTATATTATTTTAAAAATATATGGGCTATTTAGGAAGTGTTTGAAGAAAAATTAAGAGCAAAATAGGTTTGCCCACCGGGCGCGCGCCTCTAGCGTAGCCGTTGAATCTCCCATATTTGGTCATAAATAACAACACGTGACCAGAACAAAACCTCGATTAGTAATAAGATACGAATGACTGTACACAAATTAAGTTTTGATAAGAAGAAGAGGGGTTCACGCGTGAACCCCAACGGATTTAGAGTAATATAATTATGTTTAATTTGGTGACATCGCTTTTGTAATTTATTTGATCTATGTAAAAAAAAGAAGTTTTTGAAATACTTTCAAAACACAGTTCGTGGCTCTTCCAATCACGATACATGTAAAATGTATCCCTAAGTTTGCGTTTAGAAATCCCTCAGCCTAAATCAAGTAAATCGTGTCCTCTGCCGCCTGCGCGAAAGGTCGTAAACAACTTCGGATTATTACGCGCAGATAACAAAAGTGATAACCCTACTATGTGCATAATGAGGATTATTATGTGACGTAGTATGGTACATCATTTACATTTAGAGTGAATTTGCTATAATAATCAGCTGATTATTGTAGCAAATCACCCCACCGGGGTCGAGGCACTTTTCAACTAGCGAGTTTCAATTCCCGATTCTCTCTGTTCCTGGATGCATCACACAAATTATCATGCACACTAATTATGGTTTACACATTTATCGTCATGAGCACTATGATGGTTCATAGATGTGAAGCGCAGCAAGCAGGAAAAGTTTAAAAAAAAAGGGCTGTCACTCTCAGTTTATAAAACACGTGCTATACAGTTTTTATTCTGCAAGTTATTTTGTGATGACTTTTTGGAATTTTTTATTTCGCAATTCCCCGAATGCAATTGCATGATATCAACAAATAATTCAGAATTATAGCAGTTCACAATATAAACAACATTTATCGCCTAATGTTGGCTCAAATTATATTTTCTTTTCGAAAGCCGGTCTCGGTCTCGAGGCCCAGTTTAAAGGTTGAAGCCAAAATCATAAGGAAGGCTCATATAAATTCCTGGGGTTGGGGGACAACAGGGTATTCTGACCGGGTTACTTAAGTACCAAAGAAGGTGAGACGTGGACAGGTGTCGATACTTGCAATACAGGGTGTCAAAATCGACCTACTCTTAAAAGTCTAATAACATAGGGTTCAAATTGGTTTTTTTTAAGTCTTTGATAGGGTATCATACTAGCTATCTCCGAGGTTCTCAAAAATAGAAAACCTCACTCATGCTTTCCTTCACTGGAAAGAAATTGGCTCTTGATGGAATTTATTTACAATAGTAAAAGTCCATAATACAGCCTATGGTACGTAGTCTTTTACCAACTTAATGTTGAAGAAAAGACGGGACTACTTAAATTTATCTAAAACATCTGGACTTTCTGTCCATGATGGAAGATGGATTTACAGTGACCCTTATTGCTCTTCAAAATAGTAAAGTCTTAAGGATCAAGGATAGCTGAGCACAGGATTGCGTAACACTATCACCCCCTTAAACATGACAATGCAATGGCGCCTCAAATTACCAATAAAAGTATTTTAAGTACATAGAAATACTTCTTAAAAGTGTACAAATGGTATACAGTTGTTCCTTTAAAGGTTGGTTACTTAAAGAGGTCGCATGTCAGCCTATATGAAATACAATGCCTTGAAGAAATTGAAATTATATTGAGATATTACTGATTCCCATCCAAAAAACATCGCCCGATTCCTGCGTAGTGCGTTGCTCCCGCACGCACGACACATATTCATACAAACCGACTACGTGTCAATCGATGCCGACCTATGGATATCGATTGACTCTCTATCATGAATTACCCAGAGTTCTTCGGAACTAGAGATAGATGCCATTCATGTGTTGCGTCTGGCCCGATTAAGGAGGCTAGCTGTATATTTATAGATGTTGTGGCTAATCTGGGGGGGGGGGGGGGGGGGTGGGGGGGGGGGGGGGGGGGGGTTAGGGTGGTGTGGATGGTGATGTGGAAGTTGAAGCATGATGGTTATAAACATGTATAGTTGAAGCTTCCAGGAGGAAGTACACTCCCCTTACAATTGAATGGCAATTCCCTCATTCACATATGGGCCTATGATGTAGTCATCACTCACAAGTGAAGCAGGTATCGGAGCAAGGGACAGCCGTCGAGAGGAGTCCAGGGGGAAGTGTCGTGGCAGTAAATAATTGGAATGCCCTTATAGGTACACTCTCCTCACAGTGAGGAGTGTACCTAAAGGGCATAATTTCCAAGTCTGTCCGAGCGATCTGTCTCTCTCCATGCATTGCAACCAATGGTATGAATGTGTTATTAATTATTGCCAAATCATGTTCAGAAATTAAAGGTAGTCAAAATATCGGCTACAACATACATTTCTTGAGCATTTTATGTGATTACCAGGTTTCTTACTACGAAAGATATTGAGAGGGTTCCGTTAAAGCTTAAGTCGTGTGCTGCGCCACCTACGGTGATTCCGGGAACATTGCGTCTAGTGAAAGGGAGCCTAGCGAGTAATGGTTTATTCAGAGTCTGTCGATATGCGTCATTCATTGTCAGTCGACACGCATTCTTTACACGCGTAATTGTGCGTTCATAGTCCAGCGATTTCATCACCGCAACATAGCTCGACGTCTACCGATACGCAGTCTTCAAAAGTTATAGCGCAATATGCGTAGCGCGTTTAAAGACTGCGTCTCGACAGACATCGTGCGATGAAATCGTTGTGAAATTGTTGGACTATGAATGCACCATAATGCATAAAATATGCGCGAATAAAAGACTACGCGTCGATGAGAATCGTCAGACTCCGAATAAACCAGAAACATAGCAAAATCTAAATTGTTTTTATAAAATCTTAAAAACCGAATTTTATCCAGAAAAACATTTAAAAATTCAGTTCAGGTAGATAATTGGCTACCTTTGTCCGGTCAAAGGTAGACAATTGTCTACCTTAATGAATTAATTTCTGGAAAAGCTCAATTTTCAAGATTTTATAAAACCGATTTAGATTTTATAGTGTTCAGACCAGTCAATATATGAATATTCAAGGTGTACGTAGACAAAATTCCAATACAAGATTTTTTGGTTGAAATTAACTATTGATGATCTCCCAAACAACATATTCAAAATGTAGGGATAAAGTAGACTTGGTCAATTTGCATAAAACAAAATGGCCGCTAAAACAGGTGGAAAGTTACGCGAACTGTGATTTTCCCAGAAGCACACATAAATTGTTTATTATTTTACGGCTTTCTGTAAACTTGTCCATTATTTTACGGCTTTCTATAAAATTCCCTGGAAAATGTCTGAATGGCGATAACTATAGTGGGACCTGCATAATATGGATCATATGGATGCGAATTTAGTATATTGCCAGGTTTTATTCAAAATTAAAAATTAAAAAAAGGACAAAACAAGGCAAAACACACACATTCTTATATGCTTTAATTGGGTCGGTAGATTTGAAGTATTTTGGTATTTGATCCATCTCTAAATCCCTTTAGTCTAGTGACCTGATATGCTATACGAAGTTATACATCAACTAAGTGATTTATGCTGAATTAAGTTTAACTATGTCTCACGACTTACGTTTTGTGGATTGGTGGCCTACGACCAAAAAATAAGTGATTTATGTTTATTTTCTGAGAAATATATCAAATTGGGTTATGTTCACTTGATATTCAAACCTGCAAACCTGAAGACAGATACATCTAAAGATATTGGAAAAAAGAAACTTAGGCAACCGACCCGGTCTGATATTTTGTTATAATCATGATAATGGGGAATATACCTAAGAATCATAGCATACTCGACTAGTTTTCTCGATACACCCCCAGGATTAAAGCAAATCAACATTTTTAGTTTCCATTATGACATTTATTAAATTTATTCGGAATGCTAAAAACAAAGAAAAACAAAGCAACAATCAAACATACAAACAAACAAACAACCACCAAAGTACAATATTTTAATTAAAATGTTGTTCTTATGTCTCATGGTGCTAAGACAAGTTTACACTTTACCAAAAAATACTGACAAAAACCAATTTGGGTTCGACCCGTAGAACTCTAGTTATGGACTTATGGTAAAACAAACCAGACTTTTCCCATCTCGCTTCGAACCTCCCTGTATCTCTGCCACCCTGTACCCATGATTTTTGACAGAATAACCTACTCCTATGTTATGGAGAACCCCCGATTTTTTCATCAAAAATACTTCAAAGTATGTAAAAGAAATAAAGTCACTTTGTTTTTATATGTGTACCGTCGCGGCAAAAGGGACCAGTTGTCGGCAACTTCCATTTTGCGCTAGAGGCCGGTAAAGTTGAACTATACCAAAATATGATGGGAAGGTCAATTTTGAGTTTTTTGTGGAAATGAAATCTTTGAACCCTTTTGTATCCAAAATGTAAAGATGGTTAATCAAATATAACGACTAACTTGTAAACAAGTGTGATTTTTATCGCTATGTCGAATCGTTTTCATCATGAAAATGTGAAAATTTGTGTTTTGACAAACGGTTATGAGTACGATTTTATAAATTGCCAAAACTCGTCACCAAAAGCTCCGATTTGCATGATTTTGGTATCATTGAAAAGGGAATTAAATGAGCTTTACCACCATATGAAAATCTCCATATTTTGGTTTTGACCCAACTGGACCCTTTTGCCGCGACGGTACACATATTGCAATCGGCGACAATCTTTTTTGGGAGAGGAGGCGGGGGGGGGGGGGGGGGGCCTCCTCCTTTTTTTGGTGAATGAGGCATAAAGTGCATACTTTTCTTTTTTCCACTTATTTTCGTCGTATTTTACAGAATTAAAGTCTAGAGGTGAAAATTGTGTATTCTATAAGCAATATATTTTCACCAGTCTAAACATATTTGCCCAAATTTAAGCAATTTTGCAGTTTATGTAGTTATAAAAGAATTAATGTTACCCGTGAAAAATAAAATATTCTTATTTTCAACTTTCGCGCCACAATTTGATTAATAGGTTCAATATAAACAACTCATTCTGGAGTGCATGAAATGCAAGTATACCTAATTTGCATAATAGATATACTACTCTCTAAATGTAAAAGAGTGAATTTCCACTCGTTGTAGGAGTTAAACGCAGGACAATGGAAAAACACTCTAAAAGGAGTAAAAGGGAATTTTTGATGACAATCTTCCACTCTTTTGGGAGTGAAAATTTAACTTTCACACTAATTTTAGAGTGAAAATTTTCCACTCGAAAACGGATTGTCCTGCGTTTAACTCTCTTCACTCCTTTACATTTAGAGAGTAGAAGAGAGTTTAATTATTATTCATTGGAACTTTACAAAACTTGATTTAAGTTATTTAAATCTGACTCTACACGTTTAAATAAGAAATAGGAAAAGGTTGCACATTGAAATAACATCAAACGCGTATGTTTACAAGTTTTTGAAAAAATGCGTTTCGGACATAGGTATCTAACGTTGTTGATAAATCAATAAAATAATAATGCTTCGCTATTCAATTCAATTCAATTCAATTCAATTAATGTATTTATTTTTCATGAAACAATCACAACGATACAAGATATGAGCAACAACAGATGGAGGAGGCACAACGATAAGCAAAAACCTGTAAAATTGTTGTGCTCCCTGACATTAAAAACACAAAAAATTACTCTACAAACAAAAACAAATATTAATTAAAGAGAGAAAAATTATAAACCACCCAAGGCACTCACATACCGGACACACCCCGCCAGAAGCGATGTAAAAAGCGAGAATACAGAGCCCGGGTAACCACCCGCGTTACCAAAAAGTGAGACCTGAGAGGTCTCGAGACCTGCAACATAGGGTATCAAAATCAACCTGGTACTCTGCAAGTCTCATAAAGGGCATCAAACTAAGAGAGAATGGTTGAATTAATGATAAATTGCCAATTAAAGTACTTCAAATACCTAGAAACAATTCTTAAAAGTATGCAAATGGTTTACAGTTAAATTCCAGCAAAATCTTTATTTCAGTAACACATTGCTTGTCTTTATTATTCCACAATGAATGATTAAATGATGTTATTAATTTTTAGGTGTTTAGCTATTCCTTTTACGTTGAATTGCAGCTTTGGTCTGAAAACTCATCTTCCACGTTAATATTTGTGTTCGGGTAACCACCCGAGTTCCTGCAGGTTCCGAAGGTGACATTATGTGAGACTAAAAACTGGCAAAAATGGGTGAAATGATACCCTATCTGAGACCATAAATCTACCATATTAGTTCGAACATGTCGAATGGATACCCAAACCTGTTCACATGAAAACCCTATCTGAGAAGGTATGCAAAAGTGACGAAATAATTATTACATGAAAACATAGGTAATATGTAAAATACCAGAAAATAGAT
>JXSR01S069502.1:38616-57579 GCA_000969725.1 Ophiothrix spiculata
GATTTTGGTGGCCATTTTTGCCAAAATTCTGATTTTTCCGATTTTCGACATTTATGACGTCATAATTACGTAACGCCTTGGCCGATTTTTGTGATCTTGGTATCGTTGGATAGGGGAGGACCATACTTATCTATAGCAAAACCAAGATCATAAGGGGTTCCGTTCAAAAAATTTAGGGGGGGGGGGGTTGCAACAACCCCCCCTTGGTTAGACGTGTTACAAAAAATGGCTTGGTTAGACGAGGGTTAAAGCAACGTCAAACACACTATATGTTCAAATTATATGATAGCAAATGACTTTGAGAGTTACAACAGATATATTTGTCCCAAAATGAGGCTGTTAACAAGCTGAAAATTAATAATAATGCCTGTCCTGAGATCCAAAATGGCCGCCAAAATACGTTTTTGATTCGCTAACAATGAGTTAATTGACTTTAAAACAGCATCAAACACACCATATGAACTAAATATTTGATAGCAAATGAATTTGAGTGTTACAACAGATATATTTGTCCCAAAATTAGGCTGTTTACAAGCTTACAATTCAAAATGGCACCTGTAATGAGATCCAAAATTGCCGCCAAAATATATTCTAAAGATGGGTTAAAGGACTTTTAAACATTAAACACACTATATTTTTCAAAATATTTGACGGAAAAAGGTTTAAACACACTATGTTGGATTTTGAACTGTTTTAATGTCCTTAATCCCATTTTTAGCGCATTTTTGGCGGCCACTTTGGGTATCAGTATAGGGGACATTAGGAATTATAAATCTGTAAACAGCCTAATTTGGGGACAAATATATCTCCTGTAACTCTCAAAGTCATTTGCTATCAAATATTTTGATCATATAGGATGTTTGATACTGTTTTAAAGTCCTTTAACCCATTTTTAACGCACTAAAACATATTTAGGCGGTCATATTGGATCTCAGTAGGCCCTATATGCCCTATTTTGAATTTTAAGCTTGTTAAAAGCATAATTTTGGGACGAATATATCTTTTGTAACTCACAAAGTAATTTGCTATCAAATATTTTGAACATGGAGTGTGTTTGATGCTATTTTAAAGTCCATTAACCCACTTTTAGCGCATTAAAAACGTATTTGGCGGCCATTTTGGATCTCAGTACAGGCATTAATTTGAATTTTAAGCTTGTTAACAGCCTATTTTGGGGACAAATATATCTGTTGTAACTCTCAAAGTCATTTGCCCTCGAATAATTTGAACATATAGTGTGTTTGATGCTGCTTTAAAGTCAATTAACCCATTTTAGCGCATTAAAAAGTATTTTGGCGGCCATATTGGGTCTCAGTATAGGTGCCATTTTGAATTTTCAGCTTGTTAATAACCTAATGTGCAGACAAATACATCAGTTGCAACTCTCATAGTCATTTGCTATCAAATATTTAAAACAAACAGTGTGTTTGATCCTATTTTAAAGTTCTTTAACCCATTTTAGCACATTAAAGCACAATTTTGCGGCCATTTTGAATCGCAGTACAGGCGCCATTTTGAATTTTAAGCTTTTAAATAGTCCAATATGGGTACAAAAATATTTGTTGTAACACACAAAGTCATTTGCTATCAAAATTTTTGAACATATAGTGTGATTGATGCTGTTATAAAGTCCATTAACCCACTTTTAGCGCATTGAAAACGTGTTTTGGCGGCCATTTTGGATCTCAGTACAGGTATTAATTTGAATTGTAAGCTTGTTAACAGCCTATTTTGGGGACAAATATATCTGTTGTAACTCTCAAAGTCATTTGCCATCGAATAATTTGAACATAGTGTGTTTGATGCTGCTTAAAAGTCAATTAACCCATTTTAGCGCATTAAAAACATATTTTGCCGGCCATATTGGATCTCAGTATAGGTGCCATTTTGAATTTTCAGCTTGTTAATAACCTAATGTGCAGACAAATACATCAGCTGCAACTCTCATGGTCATTTGCTATCAAATATTTAAAACATACAGTGTGTTTGATCCTATTTTAAAGTTCTTTAACCCATTTTTAGCACATTAAAGCACAATTTGGCGGTCATTTTGAATCGAAGATCAGGCGCCATTTTGAATTTTAAGCTTGTTAATAGGTCAATATGGGAACAAAAATATTTGTTGTAACACTCAAAGTCATTTGCTATCAAATTTTTTGAACATATAATGTGATTGATGCTGTTATAAAGTCCATTAAGCCATTTTAGCGCATTAAAACGTATTTGGCGGCCATTTTGGATCTCAGTATAGGCGCCATTTTGAATTTTAAACATGTTAACATTATAATTAGGGGACTTATGATCTTGTTGTAGCCCTACATGTCATTTACTGTTGATTATTTATGATAATTTGATTTCAAAGGATATTTTTGTCAATTTTGGTTCAAATATGCTACTTTGGTGGCCATTTTGGCGGCCATTTTGAATTTATGAGGTCAAGGTTACTCCAAATCATAAATTTTATCCTCTCATTGTGTTTCTCATACCAAAATTAGTGGGAATTGACACCTCAATTGTCATTTTTGGCCAACAAATTCAAGAAATATAACTTTATTTGTTTTCCAAGATGGCGGTGGCGGCCATTTTGAAAAACGTGTACAATTACAATGTTCCCGCCATTTTGGCGAGGTGCATAGGAGCTCATTTTTTTTAATACCACTTGCCCTTGCTAAATCCACTGAGAAACTTTGGTATGCTAAAAATGGTCAGTGAACCTCTGAAAATGACTCTACTATTTTGATCCTTTTTGATTACAATATCAAAGTTTTGATCCGTATTTCTGGATTACTTTGATACGGAGAGGATGAGCTCACATTTTGATACCGCGTTTTGATGCAACATCATATTTTGTTTCATATTTGAGTACCGTGACCCCATAACCGCTACATAGCGGGGAATGTATACAATGGTGCAATGTAACATGAATAAATACATTGATTTCATCAGACAGTGCCGTGGTCGAGTTGTTAGAGCATTGGTCTCCTAATTACCAGCAGGTATAAGTGCGGCGTGGGTTCAAACCCTGCTAGGGTCACTTCAGTGTGATGTTTTTATGCAGATCTTTTTATAAGAAATATTTGATCCTTTTTTCGGATAAAAAATTGTGATCCTTTTTTTGGGATCATTTTGATCCTTAAAGGATAAGCTCATATTTGATACCTAAAAAGGATCAAAATTGATCCTTTTTGTCTCATATTTGATACTTTCTTTATAAGAGTGTAGGTAACTCAAAAACTCGTTTTACTGATAACTCACACAAAGAGATGAGCTGTTATTTTAAAATTTAATGGTAAATTTGATGCTTTATATATGATCAAAAATCACCAGTGACATAACTCTCCCTAGGTCACGTGAACAGAAACACGTGGTGGCCAACTCGCCCGGAGGGCCAACTCACTCCACCTTCCCATATTCGTTTTTAAAAAAATTGATGGTAAATTTGATGCTTTATATATGACCAACAATCGCCAGTAACATAACTCTCCCTACGTCACGTGAACAGAAACACGTGGTGGGCCAACTCGCCCGGAGGGCCAACTCGCTGCACCTTCCCCTATTCGTTAAATCTTTATCCATAGGGTGATGGTCCGTTTTGGCAAACGGTCTGTATGTTAAACTTGTGTATGTTATTCATACGTTTTGGATCTATACGGTGATGTGTGACAGATTCTTGAACAAAAATGCAACTCATAAAAACTGTAGTATTTATAATCGATGCAAATATAGTAGGCCTATGTAGCAGCTGTTGGACTAAGTGAGTTTTAGCAAAACACTCTTCAAATGTGCCAAGAATACCCAATTAACCACGCTGTCTTCGCGGGTTAGACATAAAAGGTATCGACTGTTAACGAAGCTTTCTTCACAAAACAAGTCTTAATGTAATGCCCACGATATACATACAAGACGCAGCTAGCGTCTAGCTAGACGCTGACGAAGACGCTAAAGTTGAATTTTTTTTAACTTGCTAGCGTCTGGTTAGCGCCTTCTATTCGTAGCGTCGAAAATAAATGCTGCGTCTTGCTATAGTATATCATGGGCTTAAGTGTGTTACCAAATCTTGCCAAGTGTTCTTGTTTCAATTTTTTAAATACGATTTTTAAGAAGTAATTTGCAATAAAAATGTGCTTTAATATACTGATTTTTAACGATAAATTAATCTGTATAAGAAAATTGAAGTACTGTCTTGGTAAAAATTGATAAATTTGAATGCCCAATTATCAAACTATAGCGAAAAATGTTAATTTTAAAATAATTTTCAAATTTGTATCACCGGTAACACACCGCAGTTTGTAATGTCATTTGGTTGGGCTCAAAAAGAAATGCACTTAAAAACAATGACTTGCTGGTTGACTGCTGTATTTAATCTGCGGGGTTTGGAAGGACTAAAAATACAAATTGCAAATTTAGGACACATTTACCTTTCTTTAGCTTTTTGTTTGACAACAATCAGAGCTTCCGTTCAAAGGTTATGGTAAAAAATGTAACTTTGCGAGCGAAATTTATTGTTTTAATTATTATGTTTGTTTTTTTCAAGCTGCGATATCCATTTTCTTCGGCTTTAAAATCCTATATCTCAAAAACTAATTAAAATTTCAATATTTAGTTGTTTAATATATAATAAGAGCAAAACAGTGCTTCTAAAATATACACAAACCTAAAAAACAGTGTTTCTAGACAAACTTGCCGATATCTCAAAAGTGAATTTTGACGATATGTCATCGAGGCGCGCCAGGTTTCTCAAAAACGATTTAGCCTAGAGAGATGGGATAAAAAGCAGATAAAAGTATACAGAATGAAGCAAATGAAGCACCATGTTGCAAATAGCCCCATGGGAACGTGATTTAAGGGAATACTGAAGTTATATTTTGTGAAAATATGCATTTTTGATGAAATTAGTGTTTTACTTTAATGTTATACTTTGGAACTAATGCTTTAATTTGCTTTTTATTTGACTTTAATAGAACATTCGGTTCAAAAGTTACGGTTGATCAAAGTGAAGCATATCGACGCAAAACGAAGCAAAATGAATTTTCTCCTATACTTATACATGTATTTAGTTTCTTATATATTTAATCGTTTTAAGAGGATATTTTTAACAATTTTGGCCGTTAAATTGATTTCAGCTTAATTTCTGCACCATATAACGTACCGACGTAGTATTCGGTTCGATATACTTTTCTTATAAACATATTTTGTTTGTTTGTAAGAGATCAAATCGACTAATTCGCGACTAATTTGCATATTTATTGTTTCTAAATTTTAAACGCAGTTTTCTCACAGAAGCGTTTTCACGTCTGCTAATACAATGCGCGCAGCTTTTCTCGAGAACGAAATGTCCGATGAAGCTCAAATTTGGTAAGTAGGTCATTGGCATGCATGTCTTAATACTTACAGAAGGAATTTCGAATTAGATAATTGTAACCATGGAAACGACTCGTTTTCATATTTTTTTCTCAAAAAATTGACTTTTTAGGTATTTCACGAGACATATCTCGCATACGCAACGTTTTATTAAAAATGGCTCTGTTAAAGTATAGATATACATGTTTATGTCCCATATACCAAATTTGGGGACAATAGGGTAAAGCATTGTTAAGAAAAGCTGCGCGCAAGGTCACCCTTTTAAAAAACAACATCGCCGCCGTTGCCATAGCAACCGGACATAAATCCGCAATTTTTTCCATGAAATTTAGTAGCATTATCATGTTACACAATTCCACCAAATATCAAGTGTATAGATATAATATTAAAGAAAATCACCTTCACAATTTCAGTATTCCCGTAAGGGGGTCAGTATTAAAAAAAAAATGTCTTTCTTGACTACTGACCCCCCTTAAACCAAGTTTACATGGAGCTATTGGCAACATGGTGGCTCAATCTATAGCCCAATTAGTATACTTCAATTAGCTTTTTATCCCATCTCTCTAGGGTAAATGAGAAAGGGTTTTTGAGAAACTTTGCGCGCCGCGATGACATATCGTCAAGATTCACTTTTGAGATATCGGCAATTTAGTCTGTTTTTTAGGTTTTTGAATATTTTAGAAACACTGTTTTGCTCTTATTATATATTCAACAATTAGAGATTGAATTTTCACTAATAATTTTGAAATTTAGAGATCAACAGCAAAATTAGTTTTCGAGATATGAAATTTTAAAGCCGAAAAAGTTAAATACTGCAGCTTGAAAAAACAATAAAATACATAAAAAACAAAACAATACATTTCGCTCGTGAAGTTACATTTTCGACCACAACTTTTGAACGGAAGCTTCGATTGTTGTCAAACAAAAAGAAAAAGAATGGTAATTTTGTTTTAAATTTCAATTTGCAATTTGTATTTTAGCCCATCCAAACCCATATTCCCTTACTAGTTTAATCAACAATAACTTCCTAACTTCTTTTGTCTTTTAAAGAACCTAACCCATGTACAAACGAAATTGATTTCATAATTTCTTTGGTGAAGAGAACTTCATTTCTGGTTATATGTAACCATTTCTACGGCTGCTAGTAAGCATAGGCTGGGCTTGATGCCAAACATTTACGAAAGAGTCTTATTTTGCCCAACAACTATATATTGAAATATTATATGCCAATAAATCTGATTCTTTCTTTAATCAAGTATTTTATTACCGATATCGCATGCGTACTACACGGTAAATTAGCACTTGAGTTTTAGATAACTTAATTCATGTTATTCTATATAGTTGTTGGCCATCTTATAAAGCTCCACAAATTCGGTTAAGGATTCAATTGGATTGTACTTTACAATACTGGCATTCACTAAACACGCTTCATAAGAATTGAAACAATGTTTCTTTCACAAATAACATTACTTTTTGCCACCATTCTCGCATCGTTGATTGTCGGTGAAGTAGAATGTCACCCGCACAAGCTTGGGAAGAGAGCTACTGGAGGAGTCCCGCAAATGGATGATCGTTTGATCTTAAATCAACGGGCGCAAAATTTAGACACCACAGCCATCGCCAACGCGTCTCTTTTAACATCGAATGGACTTTCTCAGGTTGTCACTTTACTGGAGAGTTTGGTTTCAAATAGTGAATCTTTACTTCGGGCACAACATGAACAATTCAATCATTTAGAATACATTATAACTAACTCTTCTAATTCCCTTGAGAATGTGATGACCAATTCATCTTATTCGCTTGAAAGACAGGTCAATCATTTAACAGGCAAAGTGGCCAACGTTGTGACCTCAATGACAATTCTGCAAAAAGGAATGCGATTGACAGCCGGTGATTGTTCCGATATTGTAAATCACGGTCCGTATGCAAGCGGCATTTACAAGATTACTCCGTGGGACGATTTGGGTTATGATGGCGCGTTCAAAGTTTATTGCGATATGGCGGATGATGGAGGCTGGACCGTTATCCAAAGGCGAATGGATGGTTCCGTAGATTTCTATCTCGGTTGGGAAGACTATAAAAACGGCTTCGGTAATATGGATGGAGAATTTTGGCTCGGACTTGACAAGCTATATAGACTAACTAACAAAACAAAATTGAGATGGCAATTGAAGGTTGAGCTGGAAGACTTCGATGGGAATACGGCTTATGCTGACTATGACAATTTCAGTATTGGAGACGAGTCTACCAATTTTCAGCTTACTGTTGGTGCGTACAGCGGAACGGCGGGTGATTCGTTGACATACCATAACACCATGCCATTCTCTACCAAGGATAGGGACAACGACAATTATGCAAAGAGTTGCGCGAGTTACTACAGTAGTGGTGCGTGGTGGTACAAATCGTGTGACTATTCGAGTTTAACCGGACCTTATTTAACATCCGCAACAATAACGTATAAATCGATTCACTGGTATCACTGGAAGAACTCCATAGTGGCACTCAAGAAATCTATGATGAAAATCAAACCAATTTTGTGAACATGTAAAGTTAATGTGCATTATATAATAATGCATGAAAAATAATCGCGTATAGTCTGCACTACTAATCTGTAAAAAGCAGGCCTTAAAAATGTGTCTGTATCCATGCATCAATATGACTTATATTCATTGTAAAAACAATGTTCTGTTTCTTTACCGTGTGTCCTAGAAGTTATGCAAGGATCCTGTTTTGCAAATCGATTCTGCTAATTCGGAGTAATTACGCAGATGAACATTTCTGATTTTCAAATACTGTTTATTCGATATCATTTGCTTTTTTGTGAACAAGTAAAGATAATGTGCATTCAAATAATAATGTATTAAAATAATCGCGTATAATCTGCACTAATCTGTAAAAAAGATATCGCGAGATATGATGTAACTGCAGAACTGAATAACTGAATTATTCCTTTTCTTCCTTTCTACCGGACATGTTAATCAGGCAGCATCAAGACACACAAAACCAACAATCTGTTAATGAAGCTATTAAGTATTATAAAATGGCTGAAGGCTTCTTCTATACATACTCACCAAAATGAGTACAATTAGTAAATATGTTGTCATTTATATCGAAAGATAGAGAATTCACCGAAATTAGTAATCTTTGTACTTTATCCGTATATTAAATGCTATTGTTACAACTAAACAAACACGTGCCATATTCCTGTTTTATTTTGTCAAATGACAAATCTTCTTGTGAGTGCATGAAAGTCGTTAATGCAATAGCTGTCAAATGGCATATATACTAGAATGTGATAAATCATGTGAAATTCATCTTCCATAATTGCCGCAACCAGGCCACAGCTTAGATTTTCCAAGATAACCACCGTAAGCTGCATACAATAGATATTTTACAATAAACACGAGGTGCACAATCAAGCTTACGGCGACCATCTTGGAAAATCAAAGTTGTGGCCATGGTTACGGCCGGTCAGCCGGCCGCACAAACATTTAGCCTAAATGTGCTCCAGCGCCTAAGTGCCTCTTGAAATAGCCCTTCAGGCGACACCATCACTCGAGGAACTATTTCAAGAGTCACTAACATAAGACTGAATAGCATACTGTGTGTCAAGCAAATTTATGAAAAATGCCAACTTTTGCAGATATGATTTTCTTGCTCTCACATAACGAAATGCAACTCTACAATGATACCGATAAGTTAAAATTTTAGTTATTTGCCCTTGTAAGTCCAAAAAGGGCTATTTTTCGAAGTGCGAGTGCGTGTAAAAAGTACTTAATTCTGGGGTCATAATCTGTTGCAGAAATGTAAAAAAAAAATTGATACTTGAATAAATATCTCTGGTTTTTTTTGACATAAATTTATATCAGTTTTAAGAAGACGTACAAATAGGTTTATATACAACCACACACGAAGTGTAATGGTATTTTTCAAGGCCTTGTACACAAATCAGGTTACAAGGTTGGTGTCAGCTCATCATTTATTGAAAGCGTTATGCTCTGTAACTAACAAACCCTTTATGTCCCTTTACACTAGTATTCAAAAGCATCTCAAATTGGCAAAAGTGTTTCAAATTGAAAAACATCTCATATTAATGTCCCTCATTTTGCTCTAAAAATAATAAGCAATATGAGATACATTATGAGATGATTTTCAATTTGAGACACTTTTGCCAATTTGAGATACTTTTGAATACTAGTGTTATCTTTAACCCTAAAAGTGCCTCAGATTATGTTGTCTGCCGTAGTCTTTTTACAGTGTACCCCGGGTCTTCGATTACCTGCACCTACCCTATCAAAGTCATTTCTAAATCCTTTTGTCTATATACTGACCTGATACATTTAACGCAGTTATAAATCAACTAAGTGATTTATATTTTGTGTTCGGAGAAAAATATAAAATTGGGTTATGCTAACTTGATATTCAAACCTGCAAACTTAAACATAGATGCATCTGAATCCCGTGGGGATGGGGGGGGGGGGCGCTCGAAGAAAAAAAGGGGTACGCATGCTCGTCAGAGCACCTCAAAATCGGACCCTAAATGTCGAAACCGTGTACAGCAATTTCCAACCCTTAATGTCGTAAAATGTTCAAAATCATACCCCGAACTGTCGCAATGTCGTAATGCACTAAAATCGACCCCTAAATGTCGCAATGGACATTTAATCCAGTAATGGCGTAACACACTGAACTGGACCCTTAACGGAGTAACAATGTCCTTTTTTCTGCCATAGAAAACAAAAATAATACATTTGAAGCGTTTTCTGTATAGTTATTTCTTAGAATTTTAGAATAGTTGGCGAAAAAGTGACCCTAAAGTAAAATATATCGTAAAATGGCGACCTTTAATGTCGAAGTTACCCTGAAAAGGCACCCCTTTTTCTAAAGACGTCGATGACGCCAAAGGGGCAAAATCCGACCCTTTTTCGACGTTTTTTCTGACGAGCATGCGTACCACTTTTATCTTCGAGCGGTCCCCGGGATCTGAATGGTCAAAAACAATATTATACCAGTTTGCACTTACGTAGCCAACCAGTTTTGGTATCAAAGGAACATAACATTAACAAACGAACGTGATGCAGAGAAGAATATACGATTGCACCAGATACTGCGGGTGAGATACCAGACACATCAAACTTTAGATAGCATTCTCGGCTATTCTCTCAGTAGATCTCGGAGTCATTACTTGGGGGGGGGGGCGCTCGAAGAAAAGAGTGGTACGCATGCTCGTCAGAAAAAAACGTCGAAAAAGTGTCGAGTTTTGACCCATTGGCGTCGTCGAAGTCTTTAAAAAAGGGGTGCCTTTTCAGAGTACGTCTTTTTACGATATCTTCGACTTAGGGTCACGTTTTTGCCAGCTATTCTAAAATTCTAAGAAATACAACAGATAAGGCTTCCGATGTGTTATTTACATGTTTTTATGGCGGAATATAGTGCTTTTCGCCGTTGAGGGTCCAATTCAGTGTGGTATGCAATTAAGAGTTCAAAATGTCCATTACGCCATTTAAGGTCATGACTCATAAGGACCGCTACGGCTACGGCTTCGGCTTCAAAAATTGCATGTATCTGCTACACGCTTTGTTGTTAATCGTCGTGGTGTGACTACCACCCACAATTCAACCATTTTCGTTATGTTTATATCAATTTTCGTATTTGAACGTCGTAATGTTAATGACTGTATTGACTCATATTAGTGTTCCTGCACTTAATAAATAATGCATTGAATTTTTAAGCTTCTAATTTGAACCGAAACTTATAACTTTTAAACTATGTCAGTTAAAAAATATAAAATATGTTTAGGAACGTTTTTTCTTTTAAAATTTCGCAGAAATTGAAATATATATATCATTAGGCGAAATGTAAATCAGTTATCTCGACAATTTAAAATGATGCAAACATTAACACACTCAAGCTTTATCGGGAAATGGTTGTATTCAGAATACGATTATGTGTAATATGTGATAAGACTTTGTACTGGCGAGCTATTTTGTTATTGGAACAAAGACGTTGCCAGTTAATAAACGCTATAAGATATCTAAAAAGACGTAATTCCTTTGATAAACACTCATCTTACATGGTACTACCGTAGTTTTACATGTAGTATCAAGTGTCTGCACCCGGGGATGCCCACACTAGGATTTGTCAAACGTGGTTCTCTGACCCCCCGGGCAGTCCCATTCTGGAGGTGACGCGTATGTAAGGGTGAAAATACCCCCCCCCCCCCTTTTCAGCGTCGCTGTCTCCCTAAGACCCGTAATTTTTTACAATTGCCTGTGCTTTCATCCAAAGACCCCATAAATTTTTAAAAATTTATCTCACCGAATGCCAAATTTCGCTCTCCGAATGCCAAAAATCATGCTCTCTACCAAAGACCCCTCATTTTTTGACCAATGAACCCACATATTTTGGTATTTTCTCTCACCGAATGTCAAAAATCAAGCACGCACCAAATGACCACTCATTTTTTGAGCCTTTGCTCTCACCGAATGCCCCAGCCTGTCGGAGCGCGGCCCTTACACTCGTATCCATTGACTGCCCCGGGCTCTGACCTAAATATTGCAGGAATCCTTTTCCATACAACTTTGACAAAACGTTGTGACATTATGCACAAGATATGACATTGTCTGGTGAGGCATTTTGTCTGAAATCATCTAAACAGGAACTTAGCATTAGAAATTAAGTAACCCTATTATATGTCAACAAAGACGTTATTTCCTTTGATAATCACTCATCTAACACGGTACTACCGTAGTTTTAGTATCGAATGTCTGGGACATTTGTACAACGAAGTAATGTGCCATCTGACCCAAATATTGTTTACCCGATTTACAAAGCCGGTGTAATGAGACTGAGTGTCCCCCATAACCAGGAGTCCGGGTCTAATTGAACTACACGGAATAAGTCGCAATCGATGAATTATTGATCGCACATGTACAAGTACGTTCTACACAATTAAATAGTAGCTAGGACATCTCAGTCACACTGACGCTGTATTTCATTACACCGGCAACTGTATTTGTTGATTGATACAAAAGCCATAAATGGGTTGACGGATTTGGCTGGTTAGTACTTGATAAATCTACTTGCCTCAGAAGACAAGTTTGTCCTGTTTTATTTCACAAATTCAACAGAACGTGATATTATAAATTCCTTTACTTTAAAGTAACGATTCACAACAAAACATTTATTTTACACATTGTTTCTTGTTTATGCTTTTGGTTCATCATGGTGACTTTGTAACGACAGTTGCCCCTGGTCACAGTAAACAAGGTATAATACTTGTTATTACATATGATACTTTAATTTGCCATGAAGTTGATGATGTAGAACTGACAGAACTATTATAATACTTTTGACAAAATGAAAGAAGCGAAGGGAGTAAAAATTTGTCGATGATAAACCCAACTGTTCTGTTTCTCTGTCACGAAAATACCTAAGGCCGCATAAAAAAATAAGTTGTTTCTCGTCCGAAGGTTTCTCAAAATATGAGGAGGGAGGGGACGAGAAACACCTTTGTTTTTTTATGCGGCCTAAAATTAATTAATTAATTCAAAAACTCGGCAAAACTTGCTTGTTCACAAAGCCAGTCGCGTGCATGATAACACGTAGGCAATTAATGGAACCCTGTCCGATTGGGTCAGTTTTTTTAAACTTTCTGAGAAAATATTTCTCATATTTTTCTCATTACCCATGTGAAATTTTACAGCTGAAATGTGTTGCGTTTCGGAGATATAAGTGAAAATGTGCTAAATAATGGTAACCATAGTATTACCGACACAGTAAAGTATAGGCAAGTGGAAAATACAAAATTGTTTACAAAATCAAAACGGTTGTTCCGATTTAACTGAAATTTGAAATTGAAACATATTAAGTGGCGATCTTTCATTTGACAGTGAAAACTATAATGCGAAAAATCGGACCATGTACCTTTAAACGATGTACAGAGTGTATAAACATCTAACTTTGTTTTAGTTTAAATTTTATTTCATTAAAACTAGTGGGGTCGTTTAAGCAACCCCAACGGATTTGAAGTCTAAACTAATTTTAAAAAAATGATTCCAAAATTCTTTTAAAGCAAGTATTTAGATTTACTTTTTTTTTCACTGCGATCTAAAAATAAACATTATTCATGTCCTTCTCCCTCTCTGAGCAAAAGTATATTTTGAAACTGGTCTGTCAGTCTATATAAGGTCTTACATTTTATTTTGATCGCTATGATAACACTCCTCAGAAGGTTTGTAAAGAAAGTAAGAGAAACGGACTCGTTTCCCCCGGATAGAGAAAACGGAAACAAATCTTAAAATACTTGTATGATGAATACTTATATTTTGCAAATACGGTATAGTGACACACGGAAGACAACAAACATTGTTAGATTATAACCGGGCAGAGATGACAAGAAAATCAATCAAAACAATATATGACTATTTTTCAAATACTGTCTTCTTAGTATGTTTTATGAATTATATGTCCTTGCCTCAAGATAAGTTAGTATCGGTCGGAAAGTATGACGGCGAGTGTTTGCGGAAAGTTAGGTATGTCGGAGCTTATAACACTCGTATTCAAAAGTATCTCAAATTGGCAAAAGTGTCTCAAATTGAAAATAATTTCATTATGTATCTCATTTTGCTTATTCTTGTTTTGAGCAAAATGAGATACATTATGAGATGATTTTCAATTTGAGACACTTTTGCCAATTTGAGATACTTTTGAATACTAGTGTAAACCTCGAGAGAAGGAGTACTGTTTGGTGGCAGAATTGAAAAAAGGGTGCTCTTTATTGCCCAAACAATGTTTGAGCGAAACTGGTCTAAAAAAATAGACAAAAAAAAAAGTGCCCGGGTGAAGCGTTCGATTTTATTCTGTAAGTTTGCTGATTTCAGCTAACAATAGTAGGCCGTATATTTGTACAAAAATCTCCCTAGTCTCCCTTGCGGCGCCATTAAATGGCGTGTTCGTCAAGACCATGGCGTTCAAAGAATAATTCCGCGAGTGTCGAGATGCTGTTTCTGAATTTATATTTAAATGCATAAAGCAGCATTTTTGATGCATATATAAAGAATATTAGGGCTACCACATTACTGTATTAATGTAATTGTAAGAAGTGGGTACAGTAGCATCATGATTTTATTCATTATCTAAAAACCAAACGAAAAAAGATTTCGTGGGTGAATGAATGGTAAAGGCTGTGGCACTATTATGTCCTTGAGTTGAAATAAACTTATCCACTGAAAATTTTACTTATTCAAAATCTACCTTAAGTATATGATATAAATTGTTATAAGAATAAAACAGAATATAATTCCTGGCATATTTCACCAATACATACTTTTAGAGAAAGGCCTCATACGCAAGATCAACATGAAAACAATACAGTCTTGCTATAGGGCCTCTCTGAAGGTCTTGATCAACAATTCAAAATTTTGAAACAAACTACGGTAAAAATCACAGTATAATGCCAAAAGGCCCAAATCAAAACACTTGGATAATGTATGCATTTAAACTCATTGGGCGAGTATTAACAAAGCTTGGGAACGTGTAGAAAAATAAAAAAAGCCGCAATGATATCACCCTAGTTTAAGCGGGTGTTTCATGAATAATTTCTTAGTTTTAACCTTTTTAAAATTAGGCAGTTTTGAAATTTCCTAATTAACTACCAAAACTTTTTTTTGTGTCCCTCAAAATTTGTCCCCCAAAATTTCAAAAACCGTGTTCCCGAAGGAATTTTCGCATGAAATTTTGATAAAATTTTCGTTGCAAGTACAATTACATTGCAAAAATAAAATTAGAAAAAAGTTATTCGGTTTCGATTTTATGGGCAGAACAAATTTGAACAGCGCCCTTGAAAAATCACATTATGCTAATTATCACGAAAACAACTGCGTCGATTTGAATTTTTTTGCTACTGAGGGACCTGCTGCGTTAAGTTTGACAATTACATGGAGCGGCGATGTAGATATTTTCGTGTTTTCGCGCGAAAATTTGTGGTATAGGGCCCTAGGACCCCCCCCCCCCCTTGGTCACTTAAGTGTTAATATTCGAAGATGGAGACCGTAAGCTTGATTATGCACCTCTAAATACTTTCAAAATATGTAATGAATAGTTTACAATAATCTTGAGGTGAACAATAAGAATGTAGAGAATTAATGCTGTGGCCTGGTTGCGGCCGGCCGCACACTAAGTTATGGCCTAATTTGCTCCAACGCCTAATGATGTCTAAATAAAAGAATATATTTTAATCTAGTTCTCGATCGTTTAACTAATATCAATAGGGTCAAAAGGATGAAAATAAAAGATTTAGGTATTCAAACATGCTACTCTGCATCCGATGCGTCGGCGTATTTTTATCACACTCGGGTGGCTAAAGCCACCATCGCGCGATAAAAAAAATACGAAGATGCATGGATGCATCGTTTTTGATAAGCGATGAACAACACTGTAGCATGTTTGAATACCTTTCAACAACGAAAATCTTTATGAAAACGTATGAATTAAATTCTAAATGTTTTCAATTTAACAGATACTAATCTCAATAAAAATACTTTGATGAATCTGAAACAAAATGCTAGTTTTTAAATGATTGATGCTTTGTCGTTTTCAACTGTTCCCAAGCGCCAGTCCTTGCACGTACTCAAGTTCCCGACGCGCGATGAACAGTGCGCCGATTTATGTGCACTGCGTAAACGCACCTCCGTGTACGCTGTGACGTGCGTGACGCGCTTATTTGAATATCAACTGTGGATTCATCACTAATCAACAACGGCACGCTTCCGTATAAGAAGATACGGTGAGTTGTTGAAACATATTATATTTTAATATGTAAGCACTAACAGTATATTGTCTATCACATTTCTTGTATATACAATGCGATACATTAACAGTAAAAGATTCTAAATTAGCTCATTGGAGATCTGTTACTTAAATGAATACGTCAAGAATCAGATTTCGTCTATTTTACCATAGACTTGCTCCAAGTCTCTGTTGTCCTGTACTCTCTCCAAAATATTCAGTTTTCTGTGAAAGTTATATTTCCACTGTCCATGCTTTTAAGCATGCAATTTTTAAAACAGTTGCACAGGTATCCAATATAGGCCTACTTTAATTCTCACAAAGTCTCAAATTGTAGCGGAGAAAGAACAAATCATCACTGTTTGCATTTAAAGTTTCTTCAAACTTTCTATTTTGGTATTTAACAATCCATAGAACCTCAACCTATACACTGACCATGGCCTGACAGAGGACACAAAGTAGTTTAAGTTCATTACTCCAAAATTAGACCATAAGTCCAACCACATTACATTCCCCTATGTGAACTTGCAAATAAATGTTGTTAGCAAGCAAATGTATTATGTGACTGTTACAACATATTATGAACTGTTTGACTACAGACAAAGGACCTTCTGTCCAGGGTTTCTACTAGCTTATCTATATTTCCTCCAAGCAACTAGAGACTTGTGAATTTGGTAGAAGATTATGTAATCACACAACAGGAGGTAACTGGAGTCAAAGTCACTGTTTTCAGAAAAAAATTGACTGATCCATAAGTAGCTGGAGAAACATAATTTTTCACAAATCATATTACAGTCCTCTACTGATAATTTTTTATAGACAACATTATCATTTTTTGATTTATTAAAATAAAGTTTTTGCACACTATAATTTTTCTACAAGTTACCATTTTTGGGACATCTGGCATATATACAGCACAACACATCATTTACATTTGTACCATGGGCAATGCTGAAAACATCTTAAAATGATGATGATGCAGATGAGATTGTTACTAACAATGTTAAGCATTCATGTTTGCTAACATATAACTCAAATAAATGCTGACGAATAGAATGTGTATCAAATACTATATTGACGCCAGTAAACTAAAAAGTTTGTTATGTATCGCAGCAGTTATGTAGGCAGAGGAGTAAGGTTTTCCAAAACGTATCTGCAATAAGGCCAACAAAATTAAAAAAAAGGAAAAAAAAGGAAAGAAACAAGTCTGTTTCCTGTAGCAAGTCTGACAATTTCGATGAGAAATGCGTCTTTTTTTACAATTCTTGAAACAGCAATGCACACAAAGGACATAAAGCATATCTCGACATGTCGACATGATATCTCATTTGTCGACAAAACTAGGCAAGTGAAATTTCATAAAAACTTTATTAGCAGTTGAGCTTTAACAAGTGTTTACATTGTTGCATAAATAATTTAATACTTATAAGTTGTTCGTCATTTACAAACGTTTTTAAATTATTACGTTGGTTCACAACAAAAAAGTCACAAAATATCAATTTTATATCATCTATATTGTCGTACGCAGAAAGGACTAGTTACATGTAGCATATTACTATATAATAGGAAACCGTAAGTCTACGTCTAAAACCAGGTCTAAAACGGGTCATTAAGCTCTTCCAATAAATTTCGTTTTTCCCGCAAAAACCAACTCTTTGATATCAACTTTATGTCGACGTCGACAACAAATTATTGCGGCATGTCGACATGAAAAATCAGTCTCGACAGAAACCTTAATGCGCACTGTTTCTTGCCAGCTGATTGCTCAATGCGTCACTTTGGCAACATTGTTGTATAGTTCAGAAGCAGCGTTCGAATTAAGGAAAAAAAACATGGTTGTCCGACGGACAACCAGGTTTTAATTTTTGGTTGTCCGTCAGAAATTTGGTTGTCCGTCAGGCGCGAAGCCAGACTCAAAAAGGTACCCCAATTTTTTTCGACGTAGCTTTTCAAAACTGACAAGCAAAAAAATAAAAAAAATATGTCTCCATAGCGCACAGACAACTACGAGACACATTCTTCTAAATTTTGTCAACAGCAAATTGATAAAAAGTCATATTTTTACGGCGATTAGGGAATTGAAGAAAAATGCTAAAAAAATTAACAATTTTATCGAAGGTTCTAGTTTTGAAATAAACATGCTAAGATGTATGTTTATTTGACTTTAAAAAATTATGGTTGTCCGCCAGACAACCACATCATTAATTTAGGTTGTCCGGCGCTACATTTGATTGTCCCGGACAACCGGACAACCAGAATTTCGAACGCTGTTCAGAAGTCAAAGGGGATCTGAATTGAAGTTTGTTTGTTTTCACGCAGTAGTCCGATGTTACCAGTAAACTTTTTTTCGGGAATATTTCTTTTTCCCACTATCGGGATTTGTCTTTTTTGTCAGTATTTCTATTTTCATTACTCGCGATTTAAGACTATTAAAAAGGAACGCGCGCGGGTCAAGAGAAACAAACTTGTTTCTTTTTTGGCCTAATATGTAAGTCATAATAATCCAACTTGTAGCATTGTAACTCAACAATTTAACCAAAATGTCAACGTAATGATGTTTGACTTGTATCTTAAGGGTATAGTGTAGGCGCAAAATGTAATGATGTTTGACTTGTATCTTAAGGGTATAGTGTAGGCGAAAAATGTAATGAATTAAAGTCCCGTGAGCATTTCATGAAGAAAGTAGGCCACCTTTATAGATACCTTCAGGAGATCTTGAAGAACAGAACAAATGATGTTGCCAAAAATGTAGTCGCGTAGGGGGCGTTTCCTGCTCTCTTTTTCAAAATGGCCCCCAAAATACCAAAAATGTTC
>JXSR01S069522.1:0-10101 GCA_000969725.1 Ophiothrix spiculata
TTTCAACTTAAATCGGCTATAACGCCTGGAATACACAAGCTATGAAAATAATTTTGGTTGATATAAAAACTGCGTGGTATTGCCAAAAGGCTTTGAGCATTGAAAAATATATAATATGTCCAAGGTCACAGAAAAGCCCATGTAACGTTCGGTAACGTTTGTGACTTCGCACGGAAGTGTGTTCTTGCACTTTATAGCTTCAAACCCCAAACTCTGTGAAGTGTGGCTGAATTGAGAGCTGATATCAACAGAGCTGGAGGAGTAAACATTTATGAACATTATCCAATTTTCAGTTTGCACATTTGCAAGAAAAAGCTCTCTTTATACATGAATTTGTCATGTAACGTTTGGTATCGTTTGTGACATTTTGCTATGTAACTTTTGGTAACGTTTGTGACATATCATATTATTCACACACACTAAATGATTTAAAACTTGATTCAATGAATTTTCGGTTAATATTTAATATTTATCACACAGAAAAAATTATTAACGTTAAACTTTGTCGCTAGCTGCACCTGTCAATCTGAAAGGGGTCAAATATAAGCTTTGGTTTGTATACATACAAGAATCTGGAGTTGGGAAATAATTATGGAATTAAAATTGGGGTATCGTTTGAAACTTATCTATACACACTGTGTTTTCCTTGTAATTGAAATTAGTTTGATGAAGCAAATTGGTACGATAATTATTGCCCAACTAAATTGAAAAGAAAATCCTGAACTTTGCAGCGAAATTCAATGACAATTATGGATTTCGGAACAAAGTTCATGTTTGTAAGAGTCCATACGTGTCGTACCTCCACTGTGTTTCTATCATACATGGGCGTCATTTCATTTTGAAGTGTGGAGCCCCAGACAGGTGTCCAGTGGACAGAGGCCGTTGGTGCGGTCAGGGGGCGAAGCGTTTTTTGCACTTTCTAAGGGTGTTCCTAACACGTATTTTTGTGGGTAATGTGAAGACAGAGCCCCTTGGTGGGGTCAGGGGGCGAAGCCCCTGAAGCATTAGCGTTTTTTGCATTTTAAGGGTGTTCCTAGCACGTATTTTTGTGGGTAATTTAAAGACAGAGACCCTTGGATGGGGTCAAGACCCCCTTTTTACGCCTTGTCTGCCGCTCCCTAGACCCCCATTTCAAGCACAGCATTTAGTTCGCAAGCTTTATTTTCAAAAGTTTTCAGTTCCCTAGCCTCATTTTTTTTTAATTTAGTTACCCTAGTTAGTTTCCCTGCAGTTCTCTAGACCCCCTTTTCAGAGTCAATATTCTGTTCCCTAGACTAGGGTTTCAGAAATCGGGGCCGTACACTCCTACCAACACCAAAGTTGGGTGCCCCCCCCCCCCCCCCCCCTCCACGGGTTTAAGATCTGTTGTTATGACATAAAATATATCCAAAACAAATATGACACACAATTAGATTAGATAAAGTTAGTTTAGTGTTGAAAGTTTATTTAATTTTAGCATAAATAGGCCACTATATGCGATGTAACGTTTTGGTAACGTTTGTGACATGCTTTTGAAATGCGATAATTAACAAAGCAAGCAACGCCAAGGGTTCAAATTTGGCATGAATGATGTTAGTGATAGACTTGCTTTTGACCTAAAGTATCAAGTTTTTTGAAGCACGATTAAGCATTTAAACAAAACTTTTGTAACTTTTTGGTAACGTTTGTGACATATAGTAGTGACAAGATTAACTGGCCTCATACACAGAAACACTGACATAAATGCAGTTTTTCTCCTGCGGTTTGCAACAAATGAGGATGTGTTTGTGTAAATACAAGGTTGAAAAGAAAATGATTTGTTATCAAGGATGATTTTTAAAGCGCCAAAATATAACTAAAATTTAGATTTTTGTAGCATTATTTATTCACATATTTTGATTATGCAAATAGGTATAAAAAAAATTACCAAATAAAATAATTTATGACTGAATCAGTATATTTGGACTACGTAGAAACTAATAACAAGTGTAATATATTCCGATTATCACTTTATTGTTTTACTGAATCAGGCTCATTTTCCCTGGAATGACCCCTAAGGAAGACGTAAGACTATCTTCCAGCAATTGAAGGCAGATTTGATTTGTACGTGTGTTGAAATGATAATTTGATTTTAAAGAAGTAGTTATACTAAAACATCAAAATGGTCTAAAATGGGGATTTAGGTTTTAAAGAATATATATCATGACAATGACATGAAATGTAACATCATCTATATATCTAGATCTTAAATGATCTCATGACACTTTTCATGGGCGGTTTTTGTTTGACTCAGAAAGAGCAACCTGGGAAAGAGTGAAATTGTTCTAACAAGTCGTAACAAATAAAATGAATATATGTACTTTCAACATCTTTTTATTCTACATCCCGTATTGTGTGTTTTGATTGACACAATTTGAGGTACCGTAATATAATGACAATAACAATTAAAAATTTGTGATAATTTTAATCAAAGCCAGATCAGTAAACTGAAGTTAGATGTTGGAGAAAGTTTGAGTAAAATTGAGGCAAAACTTAAATGAAACAGGTATATATTGTTGTACTTTGGGTATCGTGTAAAATCAAACACTATGTTCTGATTTATCGAAGGTGATTTATGACCAGAATAGACCCATTATTATAGATCCATAGATTAATACCTTGTGGTTCAAGTTTTGGAGCCGTTTCTTCAATTACAGATGCTTTCCTCAGTTCAGGAGCTTTCTTTTCCTCTTCGGACACCTTCTTTTCTGGAACCTTCTCTTCAGGCACCTTCTTTTCTGGAACCTTCTCTTCGGGGGCTTTCTTTTCTGGGACCTTCTCCTCTACCACTGCCTTTTTCTCCACGACAGTCTCCTCTTCCACTGCCTTTTTCTTTGTGATTGTCACTTCCTCTACAGCAGCTTTCTCTGCTTCTAATGATACAATATGATGGTTGTCAGTATGAATTTTGATCATGCTTGTAGAATGGAACACAGGCAGGATGCAGTGTAATGGTGGTCACATGCACATTCATGCAAAACTGTGACTGTGGAAAGGTTGTGGTCAATATCTTACCTTTAGAAAGCTCAGATTCTCAACTTACTGTTTATGATGATTTGTACGGTAGAGTACTTACGTTTGTAAGAAGGGTTTGGTATTAATATTGTCACTTATAATATCAATATATACACCACTGACATAACCTATTCCTTTTGAAGTAACCTAATGAGTAGGCCTATATTAAAATCATTTCCCCTCTTCTTAGCCTTTTCACAAGTTATTTTACATATATAAGTCTTGAGAAGAACTCGAATGCTCTAGGGGAGCATACTTCTAGGGATCTGCTCTTGTTTACTGACCTAAAGTAACAGGTGGTTACAAATATTCACATCTTGACGACATGTACAATCAATCCAAGAATAATCTCATTTACTCAAGTAAAAGACTGAATAAGAACACTTCAGCAACATAAAAACGGTGTAAGACTGCATTCCTACCAGATTTACAAAAACAACGGAAGCCCGATTTCAGTATATCAACTGTAAGATAACCTCAATTGAGTCCAAAGAAATGTTATTACAACAGGTACAGGAGAAAGTATGCACAAGTATAAATAGGAAGGAAGGTCGAAGGTCAAGGGACACAGCATCAAGAATTAGGATTTCACAAAACTTCAGAAAATCCAATGTGTATATATATATACACCGTGAAAACATCGATGAAACCCATAAAAACAGTTATAATCCATTGATCGATGCCCAATACACAATCGAAGCAAGAGCAACACAAAAGCAAGTCCGAGAAGGAAGTCCAAGTCCTTCCTAACCAATTATTTATTTACAGAGAAACTCTACAGACCATGCATCAAAGTACCATGCAATAAAATTTGGTATTGAATACCTTGTGGAACAAGTTTAGTTGTCAGTCTTTCCTCTTCTGTTTTTGGTTTCATCTCAACTGATATCTCTTCAGCTTTCGTCTCCTGTGGTGCTGCAACCAGAGTTGTTTCCTCCATCTTAGGTTTGATAACTTCCGATTCAATTGTATCTGTTTTTGGTATTTCCATCTTTTCTATGATAAATTCAAAATCTTGCGGAGCTTGCCAGAAGGGTAGAGTTTCTGTTAGTTCAACATCTTTAGCTTCAACCCGAATCTCTTCCTTCGCTGATACTTCTGATGTTGATTGATCTTTGACAGGTTTGTCAATTGTGACATTTTCCACCATGGAGGCCTTTTTATCCATTGTGTCTTCTACTGCATCTTCAACTTGTTTAGATTTCTCTAGAGGCAATTTTTCAAAAACAATTTCAAGATCACCTGGAGCTTGCCATGGCACTTCCATTGACACTCCTTTCTGCGGTAATTCAGTTGGTGTTGATACGTCTATTGTGGTCTGATTGTCGTCAAACCCTTCTGCCGAGGCCTGTTGGATAAGCTCCTTGGTTATTTCTTCTGGAGTCTTTTCTACAACTGTAGCTAATTCGGCAATTTCTTCTGGTTTTTCTTGAAGTAACACAACGTCAACCTCCTCAATCATCTTCTGAGTTTCAGTGATTACGTCTGCGTCAGGTTCCATCTGTACTACATCTTCGCCAACTAACAACTCAGTGACAGTTTCTTCTGGTGTCTCTTCTACAAGTGACTCAGGGGCAGTTTCTTCTGGTGCCTGTCCCTGAACAGTCAATTCTGGTGTCAATTCTACAGGTGTTTCAAGCTTTTCAATTACAAACTCAAAATCATCTGGTGCCTTCCAATCTATATCATGTTTGATTGGGGATTCTAATTTTGGAGTCATTGGCGATTCCGATTTTGGAGTAAGTATGGGCGTTTCCTCGTCCACATCAAACTCAGTAACTTCAAGAGAAGTGTGCTCGTCTTCTATTTCGAGCTCCTCCATTACGGCCTCTGATGTGTCTAGTTCAAATCTGATCTCCTCTGATATAGATGCTTCTGAGAAAGAATGATCTTCTGAAATTGAAATATCTGATGTAAATACTTTGATTCTTGTCTTTTTCACAAACTCTTGTACCTGTTCGGCTGAGTCTACAGTGATTGTTGGCCTTCGTTCTTCTGATACCTCGGCCTCTGTAGCCACAATCGACATTCTTTTCTTTGGTCTGACTTCCACCCCGGGAGATTCAATTTCTGCGTCAAACTCAATAGCTACTTCTTCCCTATGTTTCAGTTCTGTGTCTGTTGTCACAGCTGCTGTCGGTTCACCTGTTTTAGGAGTCACTGCCTTATCAGCTGCTTCCACGGTGGTTTCCATAGCTTCCTGAAATTCTGGTTTCTCGATTACAATTTCAAAATCGTCAGGGGCTTGCCATGAAAAGGTACTTTCTGTTTCTGTAGTTTGTATTGGCAATGGGATAATGGTTTCAGCTTCTTCCAGTTCTGTTACCCCGATATCAGTTTCGTCTGGTGTTGTCCACGGTACCTGTTCATCAGTCTGTGCAACTTGTGATGACACGGGTAATTCTACATGTGTTTCTTCAGTCTTTTCAATAACTACTTCAAATGATTCGGGTGCCTGCCAAGGGATTTGTATCTCAACTTCTGGAACCGTTGCTGAAGGCACTTGAAGTTCTTCAGCTGTAGTTTTATCCACCGATGATTCAAGAATTTCGATTCCCTGGAATGGTACAGTCAATTCTTGTCCTGATACTTCAACAGTCTCTGCTGGTTTAGTAAAAGCTTCTTCAGTAACAGAAACATCAACGTCTCCCTTTTCCTCTGGAGCTTCCCATATTGTTTGTTGATCCGTTTTAGTCGTTGTTAAAGGTTCAACACTGCTCTCACTAACTTCCTTTACTTTTTCAAATGCTATCTCAAATTCTTCTGGTGCTTGCCATTGTATTGTTGACTCTTTCTCAGCAGTTGCGACTGCATTAGGCATTAACGATTCGGCCTCCTCAGAGGCTGAATCTTTCTTGGTACTTTCCGCTGCTTCCCATTCTGTTTGTTCATCCACTTCGATGGTTTCAACAGGAGTTGTAGTTTCTTCAGTTACTTCTGTAGGTTTATCTATCACAACTTCTAAGTCATCAGACGCTTGCCATGGAATGTGTTCTTCAACTTTTGGAACTTCAAATTCGTCACTCTCTACCCGTTGTGGTTTCTCACTGGATAGTTCAGGCTGGGAGTCAGCTTCTTTGTCTTCAGTAGCTTCCCAGGTCAATTCTTCTTTTCTGCTCGGAGCATGAATAGCTTCAACAACAATTTCCTCCATTGCTTGCCTTTCATCAACCGGGTAATCATGTTTGACATACGATTGCCATGGTATTACTGTTTCTGTGTCCGTAGCAGTCACAGACTCTGTAGGTAACACACCAGCTTCAGTAACCGCTGTTTCGACTATATCCTCTTTGGTACTTTCCCAGGTTATATCAACTTGCTGTTCAGTGACTTCAACGCCCGCCGTTGACTTCTCTCCCGCATCTTCTGTTTCAAATACAATGTCGATCTGTTCGCTAGCTTCCCATGCAATAGTATCTTTTGCCTCAGCTATTGACACCGTTGCAACTGGTCCAGTTGATGCTTTTTCGGTTACAACGTCTCCCATTTTATTTTCTGCAGGAAACTCCCATGGTGTTTCTTCTTGTACATTAGTGATTTCAATAGGTTTACTTGACACCTTTTCTGCTTCTGATTTGTCGATGATAACTTCCATGTGATCAGAAGCTTGCCAAGGAATCGTCACTTCTGTTCCAGCAATAGATATGACATCAGTTGGCAACTCAGTTGCTTCGGATGACTGTACTTCATCCGAGACGTCGGCTGCTAATCTCCACGGTATTTGTTGCTCTTGTTCAGTGGCTTCAACTGCTGCTGGCGTTGTCTCTTTAATATCACCAACTGCCTCAATGACGGATTCAAAAGATTCTTGTGCCATCCATATTGTTGTTGTCTCAGCATCAGGCACAGTGGCCGCATTAATAGTTAAAATATTGGCTTCGTCTGGCATTGTTACTTCGCCTTCAGTTTCTGTTGTTGAGCTCCAAAGTTGTCTCTCTTCCCTTTCAGAAACTTGAAGAGCCTCCGTTGTTTCTCTAACTCCGCTTTTGAATTCTTCTTCTTCAGGCTCTGCATCGGAAGATTTCTCCTCTGATGCTTCCCATTCAACCTGTTCTTCCGAATGAGGTATTTTAACGGTTGTTGGAAGTATTTCATCACTCTCCTCATATATTTCTGATGCCTCGTCTACATATTCAGGCTCATCCCAAGACGTTTGTTCCTCCGTTTCGGCGACCCGGATAGAGGCAACAGGATGTTCGTCAGCTCTAAGATTTTCTATCACAACTTCTAGCTCTTCATGAGACTCCCATGGTATAGTAGCTCCCTTTTCGACAGTCGATACAACATCTTTCGGTATCTCAGAAACTTTGTCTGGAGCTTGAAGGTCAGTATCTATTTCGTCATATTCAGGTGTATCCAATGCCTGCCATGCTTGCTGTTGTTCTTTATCAGGTACTTCTAACGCTTCTGTGGCTAGTTCATCTGCATGTTGCTTTTCAATAACAATTTCAAGATCTTCAGGTGCCTCAAAGGGTATTGATGGAAGAGAATCGGGTTGTGCTTCAAGAAGTTCTAAAGATGTTGATGTTCGACGATTATATATCTCACAGGAGTATTGCCCTACGTCATCTGAGCTCACATCATGAACGACCAATGACCGCGTTGTTCCATCAGTATTGGCTTCAAACTTAACATCATCAACTTTAATTTCAACATTGTCTTTAAACCATGTCGCCTGGACTGTTTCATCAGATACAACACAAGTGAGCTCAACTGTTTCCATAGCAGAAGCTTTTACAGGTTTCAGTTCTTCCACGAATTGGTAATCCGGTTCTGCATGGCGAACAAAAGTAAGTTAAAGTTTATGTTTGTTCACTCTGATTAGTGCCCATGCTGATACAATGGAGTTCACTACCGGAAGCCAAACAGCATTCTGCATATTTACATGTTTGGAGCATGCGCAAAGGTGCATACTACATCCATTCCATGAACGAAAGGTTACAGATGGTGACGTCAAGTACCGGGACCACGTGGGATGAAGTTGATGACACGGTATGGATTGATGGTACGGAAGGTCAGTATTTTACTATTAATCTGCCATGGTATGGTGGAATATGGTTGACAATTATTATTGGTTGATCATTAGGATCGTCATGGAGAAAGAGCATTAGAAGGTTATCATCGGATAAGTGATGAAATGGTTGAAGGACTCTAATATATATCATCTACAACAACACAATATCATTACTCTACTTTACTAGACTAGTACTAGGCTACAACGCAACAATTGGATGTAATTCCTGCCGTAACTACGAACTACTACGTCATCTTGGGTATGTTGGAAGAAATGAAACATTAATGGTGGGTACAAAATGGAAATGAAAGCATCCCTTCTCAACAAAGGCATATGTACACAAACAGCAAAGAAAGATTGAAATGGTGCTGGATTGTAGCTGTACATGTATTAAACTACAAACAAACTCAGCCCATTCTATATTGGATAACAACCTGCACAGAGATGAAACATAGCGATGGAATTATAGAGGTCAGAATGGTTTCATTGAGAAGAAAAATGGTAAAGCTGCCGAACTAATCTAACATACGATGGATACATGAATGGAAGATATTACACAAAGGACAAAGGTTTTATACACTGGGATAGTTTGTGGTTATTTAATCCAGTACTTTGATAGTGCGTTAATTTGTTTGTATAGAACATCCAAATGAAATAGATTGTAGGGAAAATATAGTTATGTTCTAACGGTTAGTCAATTTATAGATGTGCTAAAGGTTCTAAGAAGAGCAATCAAACTAATACCGCGTTCAAACATTGCATTGAAATGACGTGATCCGTATTACATTTGTCAGTTTTGGAAAGCTTGGCTTTGTTGTAGAGATTGCTCATATTATTAAAGTCCAAATAGGAGAAATAACCCAGAAAAGGTTTCAAGGCTTGTTTAATAGATTATCTACAAAAGTAGAAAAAATTCAATAATTTACTGAAGCATGGGACCATCCTGGATAATGCAAAGTTTCAAATAAAGCTTCGTGCATTATATCTCTTAAAAATTATGGTAAAAATCAGAATCATTCGTCTCAGGCAACATTAAGACATTCATTGGCTTGGGATATTATAATTGTGTCAGAAGTGCTCCATGCAAAATGGCTATAAGTTATCAGGCAGAAAAATGGTAATAAGAACGGTGGTAGCACAGGCGAAAATGAAGGCAAATAAAGAGCGATCAGCAATTCGGTGAAAGTAAATGCAATGAACACAGTTTGAAATACTTGGAAATCTATAACGTGAAGAGCATTTGAGTGATACGTGAAGAAAAACCAGTAGAAAACCAAGTCATTCACTGGAAGTACAAACAAACAGATGCAAGGAACATTATTTTTTAATAGAGATTCTTTGAACAGGCAAGCAGAAATTCTCGATCACTTTTTAAAACAATCAGCCTTCATGCTACGTGCAAATGGAACGGAAGAAAACCAAGCCATTCAGTTGAAGTAACAGACCCAGATAACCGAGGTAGCAGATGGAAAAGGCATTTTAACGAAGCTTTTTTGAACAAGTGATCAGAAATTCTGAGTCTCTTTGTCATTCAAGTTGCAATACATCATCATGTAGGCATCATGCTACTTAGTGAAGAGAAAGGAATAAATGCACAATTCCTTAAACCAGCATGCAAGAACTGTGAATTGGAAAAAAACGTGGTAAAGTGCGACGTGCTGAAAAGGGCTGATGCATCTCGATAAAGGGGATATAACATCTTCCAGTAAAATACCGACTTTTTTTAGTTTACAATAAACAAAGTCGTAACAATCATCCAAAATTAAATTATTTAAAGAACAAGTGTCTAACATTTCTGTATAATTCCAAGTATACCAAATTTTCAATATTTTGCAAACTAGAAGATTTCCTCGGTTTAGGTGTCATGTTTATATCCCGTAATAGTCCTTACTACATAGAGAACAAACCAGTTCCTTTACGTAACATTAAATTATAAAAATATGGTATTTTCTAAGGAAGATCTATATAATGTATATAAACCTGTTGAACTTGGTAGAAACCAAAAATTTAATATTTGATAGACCTTAACTTGACATATGTTTCTCATACAAAAT